>JAULCA010019342.1:5695-18788 GCA_032360845.1 Crassadoma gigantea
ATAAGACTCTCTGCGTCCCTGACCAGCAAATTGTACCCGCTTCTCCATAAGTTTTGTATTGGTCCGTCTTTAAGTAACGATATAATTCCTTAATATGTTTTTATCTTGGAACGCTTTTGGTTTATGATGTAGACTTGTGCGCTAATAAGATACAACTGGGCCTCAGATCAAAATAAATCAATCCTTACAAATCATCGACTAACGATCCCTCCACCAGTTGCATCAGTTTGTAAGGAAGACCTAGCGGGACCTGTATTTATATTAACCGGAGATATTGCCCAGGTAAGGCGTACTGACCGTAAGGTGACAAGTAAACATAGCGCACAAAGACAGGAAATTCTTCAAGTGTAATCAATATTTGTTCACTTCCCTTTCGTGTAATCCACGTCAACAAATGCCTGGCAAACAAAGACTCGTAGTCTACAACCGGGCGAATACAAAGGAGCCAATAACCCTGGAGCCTAACGAAGTGGCAAGTTTTAAACGGATGCGGTCAGCTCGGCCAATGATTTAAGTGGAACGAATTATATCATTGTTTCATTTTGAAATTTTCCTTCTTTTGACAGATCTGATAAAAGTATGATGATATTTAAACGTGAAGGAACACATTGTGTCATTGTTTCACTTACTTACGTCATTTGAAATCGAAACCGTTCAGTTATGTATGGTGTACGTGTTAGTCATCATGACAAGTTAGCATCCTTATTAAATTAATATGTTTGTTTTTGTTCATTATTATACTAAAATTTCAATTATTCATTTTTTTATCTGTAAATAGTTTCGAACTAATGTCAAGATATTGCTGTAAAATATAAGATCATAAGAACGATCATTAAAATTTGTCACCAATACGTGTGTGATTGTACTGTAGTGGTCCCGGTAAATCCCGGTGTATTGATATACGTAGGTGACTGACCGTGAACGCGATACAATGGTTTACTTATAATACTTGTTACTGCGCATTAAATATTGGATATACGTAGACGTCAGCGATCACCGGTACGTTTACACATTGACTAAACGTAAGTCACAAAGGTAATTAAACAATTAAAATTTTTACAAGATCTTCAATCATTCGTTTTGAAAACAAAAGAATCGATAAATATTCGTTTGTACTATTTGACTTTATTTTAAAACTAATAGTTGCTATTTCACGAACACTTGGACGTATTATTTAGACAATCTTATTTTAAAATTTTCACTTTGAAATCTTATCAACAGCATATGGTCGTTTAAGGACGTGTCAGGTTTTGGTGGTGGAGGAAAGCCGGAGTTCCCGGAGAAAAACCACCGACGGACGGCCAGTACCTGGCGACTACTACACGTAGGTCACGAACCCGCGACCTATTGGTGGACGACTAGTGGCAGCAGAATGTCAGACGCCTTAACCACTTGACCACCGCGGCCCCCATAAGGATATAGTATAATTTCAAAACGCACACTGACAATTTGTTTCAAGATTGTAAAAATCACATTTAATCGAAAATCAATATTTTCAAAAATTGTCAAAAGATTACCGATTTCATCACGAGGGTACACGAAGTTTATCCTAATCTAGTTTATAGCTTCAATGCAGTAATGCTCGCATTGCACAAACACCACACAGATCAAGAAATGTTCACGAAGAAAAAACACGATAATGTCGTGCCATGGCCGAGAGAAAAAACTACGTCACAGACGGACTTGGCAGTTGACGTAGCCGACGTTGCACATTGTTCCATACGTGATCGACAGTCAGAGGTCATATGATACTGAAGGTCATGCCAACGTATCCACATTCTGTTCATGACATGTGCAACGTGTGGTCTTAACATTGTCGTTCTGACACTCGATGTTATGCCGCCCAATGCCATCACACTTCTTCCGCAGAGAAGACAACGTTCCATGAAAACCACCGTGACGGTACACCGAATGTTTTTTCGCCGTCAAATCTACAGTTTTGAAGCGTTCTTGCAAGTGTACATCCCGGATGTAATTGTCCTGGCGTAATGACTTAACATGCAGACGTCTTCGGCTTGGTGGTCCTTTGTATGACAGAACTAGTGAACACGTCTCGATAAGACAGGAAGAGTGTTCCGATGCACACCAAAACGTCTCTGAACAACAATAACAACCAATCTAATTAATTCCAAATGCTTGGTTGCGGGCATTTTCGCGCAGTCTATTCAAAGCTTACCAAACGCGTTCACAATGAATAAGTTTGCTTTTTCCACAACAGTTAGTATCAAAGTCGGTTAAGTTTTTTTTCAAACTTACTTGCTGGAAATGAAAAATGCGAAATATGTGACATGTGCAAAATGACAAATGAGTGCATGTGAACAAAACCAATTCACTCGTGAATGTTGTTAAGGTCCGTGCTTAAAAGATTAACACATGTACATGTATAACTTTGGATATTTTATACCTAAGTACAGAAGTTTCCTTTTTCGGTTTGTATTTATTGATGGTGCTTGCCCTTCAATGCAGTTTACCTCTAATGTAATGTTAATGGTCGCTCTCTATCACACAAGTAACGACTACAAGTCCGTCGTTGTTCAAAAGTTAGCTTACCGACTATTCACGGATTTTATATGTAACGCTAGAACTGTTTACAGTACTAGAAGGGGTGGTTACTAACACATAAACTACAATGTAGTTAACGAGGTTTGTCAACCTTGCGTGCTACAACAACAGGACGTTACAGTTTAAATAATGATGATCGCATTTATTGTCAATTGTTGTTTTTATTGATCAGGTGTAATTGTCAATTATTGTTTTATTGATTAAGTGTGATTTTCCAATGTTGTTTTGTTGATTGAGTGCAATTGTCAACTGTTTATAGTGATCGTGCGCAATTGTCAACTGTTGTTTATATTGATCGTGTGTAATTTTCAACTGTTGTTTCTCAGTACACATATACTTGATAAAAAAACGGAAGTCGTATTTAACTGACGTCATAAATTTTATTTACACATTCGTATACGTTGTATATGTGATTTTCAAATAATGAGTTATCACAACATTTCTTTTTGGCAATTACTAATACTACGTAAATGTACATACGTGCCGTAAATAACTAATGCATATTGATACTAAAAGTAGACGATACTTACATAAATATATGCATAAATACAAGTTGGGTGTTCACAATTAGTTAACAATCTTCCTTTTTATTTTCGTTTGAATTGTTTATCCACCAGGATAAAGCGGTGTCGGGAATTCACGAAACGTGTTGAAATATAAGTAAGTGTCCTGCGGAAACTCCCTCAACGATTTTGTTCTTGAGTGAAACAATTCAAGTCAGGTCTCTTACATCTAACGATAAAAACGAGTGAGTAAATGCTATATCTGAAAACACCAGACGATACAGTAATCTTCCAAAATTCAGATAAACAAAATAATATTCACCAAGGCTTCCAGAAGCACTATGTTGCTGATACCATATCCTCAATTGATATTAACGAGAGAAACCGCACGTTATTGAAATGTGTATGCTTCTATCGTTGGTGCAGATTAATTTGTTTTGCTTGTGTTTGGTGTTTTTATATACAGAACTCCTTAATTATTGCTCCAAGCTGTACATGGAAGTTAGGTTTGCTGCTTTTCCGTTTTATTGGACGTTCCACCTGTATGTTCGATAGAGTGAGAACTGTTTGCGATGGTTTCTTTCATTATCTCCTGGAACGCTCTGGACCCTGCAGGCAGCATGCCACGCCCAATTTCCTGTGCCGTTTTTTCAATCAACTTCCGGTTGTCTGTGCTGTTGTTTTTTTCGTAAACTAGATTGTTATCCAAAGCATTTTGAAACTTTCGGAACTCAAATTGCAGCAAAGGGTCGCTGATTATGGGATCGTCTTTGGGAGGACTCCCTCGGGGTAGCTTGTCCGCCATGTCGACTGGACTGACGCCTTTGAGAGGAGCTCCTTGTATTGACTAAACACATTATATAGACATTAATGTAGAGGAGACAATATGAGTGTTTACTTGTCTACTGTTTACATAATTAGGTCGGGTGTACGGCCCCCTCCCACGGGTGTCAGATGGCATGTATCGAACGCCCGTCTGTTTACAAACATACTCCGATCATAAGCTGTCATCGCGAGGCTCGTTAATAAGCTAGCATAAAACGCTTAATGTGTAGGTTATCACCGTGTTATAACACCATATACTCGGTTTGTCTACTTAGCAAGGATGGTCAGTTTACTGTACACACATTGGTCAACAGAGGATCCAGTGGACGTGTGTTTACACTGCTCTGTATTATGTGGACACATGTCTGCCGGCCTTGTTCTTACTGTATAATTATTGTACCATATTTATTTATTGTCTAACGTTGACGAAAAACAATGTCAGTGATGGGAGATAGTATTAGAGAAAGCAATGCTGGTTTACATAATTTAAATAGTCCTTTACACAAATAATTGGTTTAAGCGCTTGTCCGCAGGCGCTCGGATGGGGTGTAGAAGAATGTAACGGGACAACTATATATATAGGGTCTGATCTCAAAACCTGATCGTAAACTAATTGTTAATCATCGATCTTCAAACAGCGTGATGGACTTTATTTGTTTCCTTAAAATAACATTTATTCAAAAAATTGCAACAATCTTTAGATAATTGAAGATATAGGTAGTCTACAATTCAATTATACATAGCTTCAATTCTATTCAACTTCGATTGAGTTGAATCTGCCTTCAATTCAATAGAAGGTATCAGAAGACGAGTCAACCTATTTTCAATTGAATTGAATTGAATTGGAGATACAAGATGCATCTACAATTTGAGAGTGCCTTTCTTCAATTATTCAACGGTATAGTTGCAATTATTTGAAATACATTTGTATGTTAATTTGGTGGTGCATTGTGAAACCGACTTGAAATTGTTTCGTTTCTCTTTTGTAAATGGTGTGCTGGAACATGTGAGACCAATATACAAAGGTATAGTCAGTGCTTTCTTTGTCACTAATACGACCGTCGGACCAGAGAGAGTATTGCCTTACCGTTACCTTGATGATGTATGGTCAACCTACATACACAATTGTCTATAAACACAGATCCGGGTCAGTTCGCCAGTACTAGGTCGTCACGCATGCGCACTGGTCTATATATGTTATCCCGCTGAATCTCGTTCGAGATACAATCGGAAAATTAAATTGATGTATTTTCAAACCATAGCCCAGTGTATATCAATGTCTTGTTCCAGACCTTTAAATGGTCTTAGATTTTCAAGAATATTCAAATATCCATCAAGTTGACATAAAGTTCACGAAATGTATATATCGCTGTGAAGTGATGTGTATATATATTCATACAGTATTAACATGACTCAGCGTTTTCCGTGGTACATGTATCGAACCACTTTATTGCATGTTAAATTGATTATTTCAGCAAGCGGGATATTACATTTAAAGAGGATACGTTCACTATTTTGTTTTAACGCTGAAGATATTAGGATAAATTTGTTTTACATTACTAATCGTATTTTCATTCTTTATTACCAACTTTTTGGAAGAATAAAGTTTGAAATTTAACATCAATTTGTTCATACTTATAATAAATATATATTCAATGTTTTAATTCTACCGAATACGAGAGTCCTTAAAACGTCACTTCCGCTGTGAAAATTTGATAATATGTTTGTATCTTGTATCCACTATTGTAATAATCTGGCGCCAAAAAAATATACATGTTTAATAATTAATTAATATGAATATTAATTTAGTTTACTCCAATTGAAATAAAAACACTTATATTCTTGAACAACATTTGGATTCTTCAAGTGTAATAAATAAGTTCTAGTGAGAAAATCTTAAAAGTGATATAACAATTGCATGTATGTAGCGGTCACCAGAAAATTGCACGATACTTAAACATCAACATCGCTTATTATCGGGATTTTCTCAATTTAAGATCACTAATAAATCTCGAACTTAACATTCAAATGTACTTTTTGGTTCAGAATATGAGTGCAAAAATAGGTACATCCGTATTAAAAAGGAAATCCTGGTGTGGGTTTCGTGCAATATAGATTTAGTCGATTAACGTTCCCACAAGAAGGTAAGCTTATTAAAGAACTCTTTTCAATCCTGGTTTGTAATTCGCTCATAAGGATATGAAAACGCATTTTTCACGAAACAAGAATTATTTCCCTTACCTTTTTTCATATTTTAATTTTTAATTTTAGGGATGTAAATTTAAAATAAAGAAAGACGAATCTAACTTTCAGTTATATTTAATTATATTATGAGATTATTAAATCATGATGTCATTGTTTGCTTACGAATAGATAATCTCTATAGCGATATGCTGCTCACAATTACAAATATATCGTGTTTGTTTGTTAAATTCACCATCACGTCTCTATTCCGAATTCTGCCACTTTTTATGTGATTGTCACAATACAATTTTATTTTAGAATATTATAAGTATATCGGAAATGAAACTGATGTTAGTCAGGTGATTTGGTCGTATAAATAGAAAGGTAAGTAATCTAGGTTTATACAAAGGTAACGGCCGTGTTAACCCGAGCGCACACTATATATACCCGATCCTCTCTCTCTCGGATTGCAGCACGCAAACGTGAGTATAAATAAATAATTGTAATGCGCATGTAAGGTGATAAATCTGTAAAAAGATCACGTGATAAATCATACCGCTTCAATAGTCCAGCTTCTTGCGAGAACGAGCAATACATTGACTCAGTTACCGAAAACAGACCATGCCGAGTCAGGGGCTAACCCTTTGTCCGACAGAAAAACCGAGAAACTATTCATGTATATACATAAGTATATTGGTGATGTGAGCGACAACGAGACGGCGGAGTTTATCATGATGCGTTTAATTCTATAGTTTCAAAGGGAAAAAAACAACTGTAAACTGGGACGCACTTCTAGTTGCGAGGATTACACAAATATTGTGTAACATCAGTATTTTGTTACGCGAAGTTTCTCACGGTAAGAACATTTGGACTGGCTGTGTATATCTTTGGAATGTGCTTCAGTGCAGGCGTCAGTGATTATTTTTTCACGTCTTTGACTAATCAATGCGTTCGCGCGATAAGCGTGTTTTATCTTATGATGGAGATGTAAATGTATTGGAGCAACAAAACAAAAAAGGGGAAGTGCTTGAAAATATTTTTGTACATTGTCATTCCGTGCTTTATTGAACAGGATGGCAGTTGTGGGGGAACCATTCACTACTAGTGTTCGACCGCCTCTATTCAAATCAATGTCGAACTGTGGCGTCCGTGCGCCCACCTATGAACACAGCGCTTCAGATTTTACCAGAGGTGCCACCGATATTCTCGAACAAGACCCGGACAAAATTATAGCGTTCATTAATCGCGGACACTTGCCTTCCGGATCGCTCGTATTCCAAACGGTTCTTAAACAAATGGTGGAGGAACAAATAAGGACATCACATCCACAAAATGGCGTCAATAGTGAGAACGGAAATCAAACACGGACGCAGAAACCGAGTTTCCGGCGGTGTCAGTCAGAAACACGTGGATTGTTGACACCTAGGAGACAGGTACGGTGGGCCAACTCTGAAAGACTCCTGTCTCCTCTACCAACCCACCACGCCCACTTCGCCAACCACGCCAACCCCACAGCAAAGGTAAAGCGGAGCATCTCGGAGGGCACCACTCATCATTAGCACGAGAGATTTTTTGAGATGCTAGATATTGTGTGATATTGTAAATAGAAGCACGGACTTAGATAGCCTTTCTAATTCCGTGATAATAGTGTCTACTATATTTCCGTATACCACAGCTGGAAACATCATATGGAGTTTTTGACTTAATTCCCCTGGAATCATTCCCGACAGACTTAAAACATTTGAACTGAAGGCAATCATCTTATTTGAGTTCTTGTGTGAAATTATATATAATTTCTGTTTTGTTGGATTTTCGAAGTTGGCATCTGTTAATTTGTTTTTATTTTTTTGTTTGAAGAAAGTCTTTAAATCGCGGACTTCTGAAATTGATTTACGAAACAAACATTTCATTTATATTGCTGAGGAAAACTGTCAGTTTGGCACGGCACTCTCGCGTGGATATTGGTTTGTTAAGCACAATTCACGTGACTGACCTTTGCGATTGGTCTATATATTATTCATGTCATGCGTATACTCTCAAGGGTGTATATATAAGTCATATAGTTGCATTCTATTTAAAGACACAGCAAACTGACATTGTATAGTACCAGGTTGTAAACACAGGATGATGATATTTGTTGGACGAGGTGAAACCTGTGATTTAATAAACAGGTTGTGAAGCAATCTTAATTCAGTTGTTCTAGCATTGGTAATGTAATTAACATACATGTAACTCCGTTACCGACCAACAGTCAGTGTTATACATGTATAGCGAAAGCGTATCGGGAAAATATCTGATGTCATTGCTTGTATGACAGTTTTATTATTTGGGAGGACGAAATTGTGTTAGAAAACATGAATTTTTGGCGATGAAATTTGGGAGATTATCAATTTCATAATTGATATTTCGCGGCAGATAAAATATTTAAACATACACATATATTTATATATATTTCGTTGTCTGCATTGTCGTTATTACGTCTTTGCCCATATTACTTTTTAAACAAAACGCATCAAACCAACATAATTAGTTCGAATCCAGTGCCAAGATTGGATCATACTGTCGTTATTATATAGATATAGGTACTTTTACTTTGCAGTAAAACCAAATTGAGCAAAAAAATAAATGACAATGAAGTTGTTTTTTTAAATATTATGTTTTTGTTAATATTTTTCAATTTTCACTGCGTTAACATACTAAAAATCTTCCAATCTCAAACTTGAACATATCAAAAGATATATACATACATTGCATTTCTGAAAAAAAATAATTATCTTTAAATCGGTGAGAGTGATGCTAGATGCGTGTCTATTCGTCGCCAAATATCGATAAGTGTAAGATTATTTCCTCGTTCTGTTTCAAATATAAATTCTTACTCATCTGGTGTGTTTGTCTGTTCATTCTATAACGCCAAAACTTACCCTATGATGTGTTCGTTCATTTAAAACATGCTCTATCCTTTTAAAATGACTCGAACACAATCATCATATTTTTAAGAATAATATTGCCGAACTCACATTTATGCAATAGCAAAAAATACTTTACAATACGTGCCATTCACTTCTTTGATGAATAGTACCACAGGTTGCTTAGACCGGTATTAAGGTTTTAAAAAAAAATACAATACTTCTTCAGTTTTAGCTAATTTCTGTCTTATTTTCCGCAACACTTATCTATGAAATGTGTTCCTATTAGACCCTATCGTCATTTTAAAATAGATATTTGATGATATTGCAAAGCTAAACACAAATTTTTTGTATGTATTTGAAGCCTTTGTCACATGAGGATGAAACACATGTATCATGTAAAATGTTCCTAGCTTAAGATGACGCTGTGACTTTTCTTCATTCTTCCAATGCCGAAATGCAGACCATCCTCTCGAAGAATTCAAGATTCTCCCTTCTATTACCCATCTCTTTGTATTCCCAAAGCTCATTTACACTCCAGACTCAAAACTTTCTATTTCTGGTTGCATGTTCAATGTGACAAAGATCAAAGCTACATAGAAAATGTCCAATTTAACAGCATTTTACATTAATTAGCTTGCCACGAAGTCTGAAACACGTGAAAAAATCGATTTTAGTGTATTTCTGACAAACCAGGTGAAGAGACATGAAATCAAGTTTTTAGTGTCAAGCAACTGTATCAAATTCATTCATATGACATGTCTGTATTTTATGATATTTGATAGCTATCCTTTGTTTCAATCCGAAAACCATGCACAAACTAGAGTTTGTGTTTTTGTGAAAAAACTCTAGTTTGCATGGTTCCCCTTTAAGGGTTTAAATATTACGGCCCGGACAAGATATTCCTTAACATTTTTCACTTATTTGACTTTATTTAACCTTTGGTGACGAAGTTAAGGTCACAGTGACCTAACGATAGTGCACTGAACATCGTCTGTGGATGATGCAGATATCATTATAAAACTTTAATCATTAGCTTAGCAGCTATTTGACCTTATTATTAGAGGAACTGCCTACTGTAATATTATGAAAACCATATAAAAACAAGTTGTAACGGAGACCATGACAGAAGTCCTCAAAACTCACACCATAGTCAAAATGATGCTTGAATAGAGTTAGCAATGCCATCAATTTACTTGCATGCTTAGTTTAAGTAAAATTGGACACAGAGAGGGACCGATGGCATCACCCTGGCACACACCTTCAAATATTTGAAACAATCAGACTTGTTTATCCTTTGTCTTATATAAGGGCCACAATGACACTGCATTGTACATTATATGTAGATGATGCAGTTAAACTGCAAGGTTCATCAAGATATCTTTAACGGTTTAAAAGTTCCAGCTCGGACAAGATCTTCCTAAAGGATAGCAAATATTGCACCTTTGACCTTTTCATTATGGTCACAATCATTTGTTAGCGTTACAGTTATAGTACATTATGTCTTCATTCATTCGAAGTGGAGACATAAGAAAACCTTCCCGCAAATTTACCATAATCAAAATGACATGAAACAGACCAGCATGCCAGTATTTCATAGCTTAAGGGGGTCTTACATGAGTGTCCATATCATATCAAATTATTGAACGAGTTTAATTAATAAATTTGATTGACATGACATGGACACAAACGAAAGATTCTGTTCGTCACGTAACTTTTTTTTATAATTTGAAGAAAACAAACTTGAAACACAATTGTGTGTTATCACCTGTTGTAGTACAGGTCAAAATCAAAGTACTCAAAATATAGTATTATCGATCCGTGAAGTGTTAAGTAATTACAGATTTGTTTAAAAATAATGATCAATGATTCAATGAAAATAATGATGACAAAACAAACATCGCAAAATCATTTAATAGCATAAACATTAAAATCGTTCAGAAAAAAAATGCAATTAATTAAGTTCACAATTTTACCGATCGCAGCACATTTAGGTTTTATTTAACGTGCATAAAACTGTATTAACCAATCGGCTATAATCTTAAACCGGTTCTAGACACAAGTAAAGAAATGGAACATGGATCATTTGACAAACTCCTGTCCAATTCATGTTCTTGAGAAAACTGACATTTGTGCAAATTACGCTAAATAAATTCAAAACTCATATCTGTATCTTTTTCTTGGCATCCCGCCAACATGATTGAGATTTTACTGAGGTGTAGGTATTGAAATAAAAGTCAAACAGAACCACCAACTCCTTTAAGCAGAAATCTGTTTCAGTTTTTATATCACAGTGCACTGCATTATCACTGCATTTTTTAAGATGGGTCTTAAAAACATTAACAACATTTTATTTTAATGCAGCTAAAGCACTGGTATAATACCTATGTCAGTTCTCTTTTACATTGTTCTCTTTTTTACATATGTGTTACCTTTTTTCATATCAATGTGGTCAAATTGTTTTTGTCCTTTTTTTGTTCGATTTTCAATGACTTGGCCTGGTAAATAATTACGGAAACGGTCAAAGGGAAACAACTCGTATTTGGTTTCAAGCAAACCGTTGCGGCGGCGGAAGTTTGAAAACTGCCGAAACGTGAAACGGAATGTTTTTGTATCTTATGGACGACTTCAATAACAAATTTTACACTACGCTGTAGCATTATGGGCACGAATGAAGTCGTTCCCGGTACTTCAGGAGATCAAAGTTCCATCGGTTTGATGATAGCATCTACAGACAAGGAAAGCCTATACACGTCGTCCGCGACAGTACCGAATGATTTCCAGGTCCCTAATGGCAAACAGTACGATGTAATATGTACCTAGGGTTTTTGATCATAGTGATAACAACAAATAACGACAAAGGGGAGAGACTGGGAATACGTACTTCATTTTAAAAGTATATATTAAAGACGCTGGTTTTATCAGATAAAATAAATTGAAAAAAAATATCATAACTACCCTCGCCTTAACTATAGTATGAATTCAGTATACCATAACAGCTTTAAAATCACCAGTAAACGAAATAAAAATGAATGGGGTTGCTCTTCTTGAAAAATCCCTATGCGCCACACCTAATAAATTTCAGTGTATTAAGGGTTTCGAGACATACCATTTGTAGAAATAGACTCATATATACAATGACATATCGATATCTATATCTCACGATTTTGGCAAACTTTGAATCTTACAGTGTAAACAGATCAGTGGAGGTGACTGTCTATTTGAAATTAAAACATTTGGTGCAAATTGGAATTTTAATGTGTGTATTCAGAAAGGAATAAAATTTACGACAATTTAAATTCGTTTTGAATTATTAAAAAGGGCTGTGATGGTACATAGTGATTAGGGACATTACCAGTATACGGAGTAAGGGAAATAAAAACTATGCTGGCAAAGAGAGTGAATGGATTCCTATTGATTTTAAGTATTTTTTCCAATAAGAATGGACAGAAGATTGTTTAAGTAATCACGGATGCTAATTTGATATACATCTAATTAATTTTCACAAAAGTTTGGTGTTCCTTATGAACCTAAGTCTTGATAAGAAGTAAAGATATTTTTATTTTGTTAGGACTCAGGGAAGTACATTTTTTTTGGCATTGACGGCGATTGGTATTTTGGGGAGGAGCTTTAAGAGTTTTTACCTCTTACTGCCTTTATTTACTAGTACATTGCTTTGCGACACCTCACTTTTGGCTTTGATGCGGAGCGTTCGCCTGGGTGAGGGAGGCGATGTGTTCTGTCCCCAGGCAGGGACAAACCAAAGTCCGTTATTCCCTGCTTAACTTTCAGCACTCAGGATAATGTTAACAACTGGTTCATCCGTTGTTCTAGCCCACTTTTGCTCTGGCCCTGACACCAGACTGACACATTTTGACAGATAGATGTCTGGTGTGGGCCCGTGTTTTCTCTGGCCCTGACACCAGACTGACACATTTTGACAGATAGATGTCTGGTGTGGGCCCGTGTTTCCTCTGGCCCTGACACCAGACTGACACATTTTGACAGATAGATGTCTGGTGTGGGCCCGTGTTTCCTCTGGCCCTGACACCAGACTGACACATTTTGACAGATAGATGTCTGGTGTGGGCCCGTGTTTCCTCTGGCCCTGAC
>JAULCA010019453.1:0-15540 GCA_032360845.1 Crassadoma gigantea
ATCAATAGCAGACACACTCCACTACAGTTACTTACAAACCTTTCACTATATATGTATATATATATATATGTACACATATCAATATATAGCACACACTCCACTACAGTTATTTACAAACCTATATAGCATACACACTCCACTACAGTTATTTACAAACCTATATAGCACACACACTCCACTACAGTTATTTACAAACCTATATAGCACACACACTCCACTACAGTTATTCACAATCCCAACCTTTCACTTTATGTACACTGTAGACATACACATGTATACTTACAACATAAACCAAACATTATTCTGATCCATAAGAACTGTCACATGGAATTCAAGTAAGTTAAAATCCCTTGTATCCCTCAAACAATTGTTCTATGACAACCAGTGGAAAACACTTCAACAGTTTCAAAGAATATTGTGCAATACTTGCTTCAAGTAATATAACACACACAGCATTTCACAATTAACTACCAAAACCTAAGCCTGGTACAGTTTCATTTTGTACTGATGGTTTGTCTGTTGGTTTAAATATGATATGTCTCCAATTATACCCCTATTTTCCTAATGAGTTTATATACATGTGTATACCAAAACACATTTGTTCTATACACCTGCCAAATGAGGTCGAGTAAATGTCCTACAATATCAATAAAAGTACTGAGATAGAAATAGTTCACCGACAAATTATTCAACTATGTTAATGTGGACATTTAATCTAAATTCTAATAAAGACACATGCATAAAAAAAAATGGTAATTTTAGCTTGAATGAGATTTTAATCCAATAAAAACATACAATACATTCAAGCCTTTATACATATCTGATCAAACAATTGATTCTACACTATATACACTGGCTAGAATGACTTCCAACAAAGGGCACGGCACCATATAGGAAAACCTAGTGCTACAATAATAACAATCAGCCTGAGACTATATCTGACAGGAACAAAACATTAAATCTTACCACAGCGTAAAGCTAGCTAGGCTTTATAAGTGGTGATATATACTACTCATATTTTACTAAAGACCACCTATATTTCAAAAAAAATTGTTATGTTTTCCTTCCATAATGTTTTGGCAAATATGTTAGCCATCCAAATTGTTCTGTGTGGGTGTGTTCAGTCAACCATAAAAGCATGTGCATGCTTTTCCATGTGTACACCCCTTTCAAAGGCTAAGCTAGGCTAAGTAATACACTGTTCAAATTGTTAAGGAAATCAATTTCATGAATATTCTCTGCATGCTTTTATTTTAATATGGCACAAAGACTAATCAGACAATGGTTAAATGACAGTGAAATTAATAGAGGCATCTGAATGCTGCAAGCTAGCATATCTCAACGTCGGGTTGCAGCAGACCTTAGGGTGTCTCAAAGGTGTGGTGGCTAGAATGTGGAATCGTTTCCAAAGTAACGGATACCCTTTAAGACGTCATGCTGGAAGTCGTCCTAGGGCTACAACACAGCGCCAAGACAAATTTTTGCTCATACAGACATGGCGTCACGGTTCCAAACTGCTACAGCTTTACCTAATGACCTCCTAAATGCTTCTGGTACGCAGGTAGCCACTCAGACAGCTAGAAACCATCTTCATGATGCTGATTTAAGGTCACGTAGACCAGCAATACGAGTTCACTTAACTGCCAGTCTGTTAGGGACCAATTAGATTGGACCCAAGCTCACAGCACCTGGACTCTTCAGGAATGGGAACCAGTTCTTTTAAATGACAAGTCTAGATTATGGAGACAACCTTGGGAGAACTTCCAGGCAGGTAACTTTGTGGAACATGACAGATATGGCAGAGGTTCTGTGATGGTGTGGGGAGGCATAAGCCTTCAAAGGAAAACTGCCCTACATGTTTATCACAATGGTATTATTAATACCTGGATTTACTGCAATGGAATCCTTGAAGCCTTTTTCAGACCCTGACTTCATCCTTATGCAAGATAATGCTAGGCCACATAGAGCAAGGGTGACTGAGCACTATCTTCAGTAAGAGACTATTTAAAGAATGGACTTGCCAGCCTGCTCGCCGGATCTAAATCTCATCGAGCATGTGTGGGACATGCTGCAGACTGCTCTCTCTGGCTGATGTATTCAGCCAAGAAAATTACAGAAGCTGGGAACAGCTTTGGTTGCTGAGTGGAATGTTATCCCAAAAAACAGATACATTATCTCATTCGGGGCATGCAGAAACGTTGTGAAGCTGTAATTTATGCTTATATGCGCCAAACTTTATACTAAAACAGTTTCTGGATGAGTTTTGTTCAATTTAAGTTTTTTAGTGAAAACCTCATTGTTACCAATTTTAAGGGTAACCATTTTTCTGTGACTCATTTTCCGACTTATTACCATTTTTGGAAAATAATCTCAGTAAAATAATCTGTAATAAAACATTTATTTTCACATATGCCCAAATATAAAAGTAATCTAAACAGTGTGAAGCTTGCTAGCTATAGGCTATCTGTAAGTGCTGACATATATATTTACAGCTAAAAGTCACATTACCCCATGATTTTTATCTTTGACCTCATTTTTTTTATGTAGTTGAGTTGGTATGACTCGTCCGCTTTTACACAAACTACAAGACTTGAGATTTTTCTCAAGTGCTACATTTTCAAGTATAAATTCACTTGACGTATTCAAGATGAATTATTTACTATAACAAGCCTTTGATTACAAGAGGCCCATACTGCCTGTATCACTCATCTAGATATCTAAGCACTCATGGCAAAATAATCTCCAATTACGATCCAAGGGAAGGGGCCAGACCCCAAGGCCAATCCTAGTAACATATCTGTATTAGATTTTTCATGCCCAGCAATTTTATGTATGGTTATTGGTCCGGATCTCGGCTTTTTCCAGGCTGTGACTCAGAAACTAGGTCCCTTAGGGTTTGGCCAGACCCCAGGGCCTACTCTAATATCATCATGACTGCATTTATCTTTTTATGCCAAGCATTTGTATATACAGTTATGGGTGGGGATCTCAACCATTTCAAAGTTATTACCCAGGGACTATGTCTCCAAGGGTGGGGCCAGACCCCAGAGCTATCCTGGAAACATAAATGCATTCTTCTTTTTATACTCATGGTATATATGGTTACAGGGTGGGGATCCCAACCAAGTAATAAACTGATGTCAGCAGATCACCTAACTTGTAATGAAGTACTTACCTGATGGAGGGTGAGCATGACTCTTGCGGGCCTCCACTGGTAAGCAGTACAACATCGTCCTTCTTGTTGGAGGTCAGGGCTGCATCATTGCAAGGCCACAATGGACTTATGGTGGCCATCACTATCAAATTAATAACGATGATGGCATCACTATCTAGTTAATGATGGTGACAACCTGTGTCTCCCATCCTCAGTCAGATCATGCCAAGGCCAGGTATTCCCAATGTTGCAACATATTCAGATATGGTAGCTTACTACTGAGACACAGTCTGGAGCACAGGGTCAGTCTCGGTTAGATAAATGGCAACTATTTAGAAGCTTTGAAGTGTATCTTTAGAAACTGATTGCTGACGAGTGATATATATACATATATATATTACCCCTGGTTTCACTGACGTATGTTAGCTTAGTTGCTTAACAATTTACATTCAATATTTCAAAGCATCTCGGTCACCAACAAATCATCAATGAAATCTTGTACACTAATGATGCTGGCAGATGATGGTAACAACTTGCAACTGTCGGCAAAATGGTGGCGGTAACTTGGTAGGTTGACAACTATCTGATAGAAGGCCTCTTGGTCTGTAAAATATAATAGGGTCACATGAAATCTACAAACAAAAATTACATACTTTATTGAAGTATAAGCACAAAAAGTAAGTTGAAATTATTGATAGGAATATTTCTTATCCACCAATAGACAGGCCTGTAATATATCGGCCCCTATTTCTCGGATTTGATGAATTGATTCACATGTATAAAATATGTTTTTACTTTCATGAAATTTAATTTCAATATAGCAAAAATAAAATGCTTAAAACATTGTAAGAATCAATGTTAACTCATTTGTCTCTTAATGTCTATAACAAAAAAGGAGAATAAAGTGAATTAAAAATATATTATTACAATATCAAACAAGGAATTAACCTATCAGTAATGAAATAAATTGATGTTGAATATCATAAGTACATGTACCTCTAGATCTGTATTTAATAATGTAGCAGGGTCAACTAAAAATATTAAGTAACTCTTTCATCAATGAAAACTGGTGTTTTCAATACTTCATTGGTCACTTAATTGAACAGTAAGCCAGGATTTCACTGGTTGCTCAACAATTTTATGCTACTTTCTGAGGTCAACAATCAATAAAACCAGAGCAAGGGAGACAACTCTTACAATATTGTCATCCTAAATTTCTGAAAACTCCACATCACCATAGAATGTTACATTTTCATCATTATTTACAAACTGAAACTGTGAATGAAACGATTAATGGCAGTAACTAAAGTTCATATAATGTTTAATTAGTATATTAGCATCCTTAAATACTTCTTTGTACAGCATGCAAATTTCTTGCGACTTTTTACTTAATGTGTCCCGATTTGGGTACTGTGGCGGTACATCCATTTTTTAACGACTAAAGCACAGGGGAGGCAAATCCCTACACAAACTTAAGTTGTGACTGAGGAAAAAAATCATGCATCAACATACACGAACAAATCACATAATAAACAACTTGTAAATTATCTGCATTCTCTAATGCACCTGTTGAAATCAGCTAAGGGAAGCTAAGTACTCAAACAAAATTATGCTAAATCCCAATACGGTCGTCTTGCGGCAACACCGTCACGATTGGAATGAAAAGTACATTAATTTTTACACTTGAAAGAGTTGTTAATTTATTAGCATTTGTAAGCATTCGTGTTGACGATACATAATACTATGATAATGAGATCCCAAACTAACTGAGTAGCTGTCATTCAATTTTATTAAACAAACCAAGGTACCAAATACAGCAATACCTTAGAAAGAGTCATGGCATTTTCTAACATAATGGAAGTATAATAATCAGAGTTATCTACCTTGAAGTGACCCCTGCTGACAATTGACTTGCCTTAATAATGAGATTAGTTTTATCAGGTAACAACACACTGTCAATCAGGTAAATGATGGTAGGCATCACCTCAAGCACTAGCAACCTGTTAACACTATAATGATCTCAAGCACCGGTAGGCCATGATACAGGTCTGACTTAAACCATACTTGCCTTTTTAAGAAACGGAAGCAAAATGTCATTTATAAGTGAAAATTGTATGTGTCCCGAAATGACTTGATTAATTGCCGAAACGACTTGTAACAAAAATGACATGTTACCGAAACAACTAGCATTCATCTGACCAACTGAAATTCTACCATTTTTTAATGTTTCATGAAGTCTACTGAAAATGATACACGTATGATATATGGTAATTACAATCATACCTGAAATTAATGAAAAAATATTTTGCTGTCATCTATACACTATTCCTGGCATGATACTATGAACTGCTATGACAAAATTGCATGTTTTCTGAAACATTTTTATTTTGTGGGACAGAGTTAGCAACCAGCTGGATTATTTATGGTTGTAAGCATGCATACATGAACAAACCATCGAGGCATTCAAAACCTCATCCTCAATATCCAGGGGGTTGCATTTACTTTCGCTCGACTCTACACCCCTGGAATATATCATAGCAAATTGAAGGCACGAAGATTTGGTCTCAGGTAAAAATAAAAAAAGGACCAATCGCTAGACTGATACATGACCTTTGAAGATTACAAAGGACTTCAAAGCCTGTCATTTTTTACCGTTACGTGACCGCGAGATTCTTTTGATGTTCATCAATCGAACTAGTCTTTTTGTCTCTTCAACAAGGTGGCGCACATCTATCCTTCAATTTTACTATGATATAGTTGAGGGGTGTAGATAGCGAACGTCAGCATAACTCCAGGAAAAATATAACTATTTTTTGATGACAGCAGATATAATGCGTCGTCAGACCGGGGCAGAAGCCGGGTATTAACATTCATCGTCAGATCGGGTTGAGCTTTACCGGGAAATATTTTCTACTTACATCCTGAGGTTACTGTCAGCAGCAGCATTTTAATATTACTTCAACTTGGTGTATTTCGAAATAAACATTGCCATGTCTGCTAAATCTATGCAACGTCGGTGTTACAGTAGGTACCTGCATGGCATGTTGTCATCTGCCCATCGTCACACCTACTGATTGGTCGACTTACCTCCAAAATATACAGTCGGGTTTCACTGCTCGTGTGGCTTGCACACCCATATAACGTACACGCTGCCTATCATCGATGTGGCTGTATTCGGTTTGCGTCACTCACATTTGCTTGGATACTAGGAAGAAATAGCGTCGACACGGTTCACTGACTTTTCATGTACTCGCATATCGTGATAAACCTCGATTCTGATTGGTCATTTCAAGTGTAAAAGGAAAATCGTTACCCCATCGTTAGTTCCGTACAGATTATCTAAGTCGATCTAAGTCCTTGACGAGATGAAAGTTTTCCTTTTTTTATTATTATTTATATTCATGGAGTTAGATTTGCCATCTTCTAAGTCCGTGGTATATTCTACCACTTCTACCATTACGCGGCCACCTACTCCAACAATGTTGGAGGTTTAACACGACGAGAAACTTTTGACAGTCGCAGTCGGCAAAATAACATCCGATATAAAAAAGGCCGACCAGCGGCCTCTTATGTCATAGGAGTAGCGGCCACCATCAATTCTGCCACTTTTGGAGTTTGAGATGAGTTTTGAGTTTATATAAATTGTATTGCATATTACACAAAAGGATTGGACGCAAGTTATCTCAACTTATCAATGTCCTCTCCATAATACAAGTACACATAAGCTTAAGCATAACTTAGCAATGGCCTAATAATGATTAGCACATAATAAATTTCACATAGTAAAAGAAAAGCAGGAAAAGCTGGAAAGTAGAAAAAGAGGTAGGAGACCAGAAAAAAATACTGATAGATGAATTAAGTATTACAACAGTTAACTTTAGGTAAATATGACACTATATATTGACCTGTATTTACGCAAACCGTTTACTATCAACAATATTTTTTTCGAATATGCTTACAAATAACTTCGTTTGATTTTATATCAAACGAATTATCTCTAAACAAAAGGCTTTCTAACGTAATATAAGTATACCATATTAAATGTTGAAACCTAATATTTCTTTGCCACGGTACATTATATGTATTAATTCCTAAGTGCTTATGAGGATTTCCTATCGGAATCGAATTTCCGTCAAAACTGAAATTCGGTTCATAAGATAATTAAAGTTAGAAATGAGATTACTAATGTTTCAGTTTTCTGTGGATTTGAAGCCATTAACCATTTATGATACCAAAGTTTTAGTTGTTCTAAATCCAAATTTATTACTTGCTCCAACTCGACCGAATTCCTAGACGAATATGGTAATGCAGTTTCGTCAGCGAATAATCGAGCAACTGATAATTAAGTATCTGAAATATTATAAGAAATAAAAGTGGCCCCAAGACTGAACCATGTGGAACTTCAGCTTTGAGAATTCTTTCAAATGATGTACAATTTTGAATAACAACTGATTGTTTTCTTTCAGAGTGGTAGTGTACAAATTTCCCGTGATACCTGCCATATTTTTCAAGTGTCAAAATTAGACCTCTGTGCTAAACCCGATCGAAAAAAACACAAATATAATCGCAGCGTGTTCTTTGTTTTCGAGCGCGGTTACAATTTTATGATAAACTTCTATTAGTTGATGAGTAGTTGAGTGGTTTGGAAGAAATCCAGACTGTAACTTATTCAACAAATTGTGTTCAACAAAGAAATTGTACACATGCTTATATACGATACGTTCAAAAACCTTTCCTATACAGCTCAATAACGAAATTGGCCTGTAGTTTCTGGAAGATCGGAATGACCTTTCTTGTAGAGTGGAATAACACCAACAAGTTTCCAAGAAACAGGGAATTGACATATACATAAGGATTCATTAGATAAAAACGAAAGTGGAACAGCAATCTCATTTGCAGCAAGTTTTAACATTTTGTGACTTATTCTGTCTGGACCAGAAGCTTTGTTTACTTTCAAAATTAGATAATATTTACTACTTCTTGGTGAGTGACTTGTAACTCACTAATACTATAGTTTGTTCTTTTATTAAGATATGGCAAGGATTTACTGGAGTCATCAAGATCAGTAATAGACTGAAAGTATTCACTCAAAATTTAGCATTTACCAATATCATCAGATACTACTTTATTAGCTATATTATCAAACAAAGGGGGGATGTCTGTACTTAAATCTTCTTGAATAAACATTCTCATAATCTTACAATAAGTTCTTGGACTATTAACACTGATTTCTATGAAAAAATCAATAGTTTCATAAAAATGACCCTCGCATGCAAATATCTTCATGATTTCGTCAGTAAACTTTTTACATTTATTGTCAATACCAATTTCATTTCTAAACATTTCACCCCAGTTAATAGCAGCTATATCAGCTTGTAAGTCTGCAATATTTGTCTCACTGTATAATCATATTTTACGATTTAACGATTTAGGTCGTTGAATCTTAACATATATAGATACAAGAACAGCGCGATGATCACTTATACATTCATTAACAGGAATAGCGATATCAGATTGAACTTTGAATCGCTAGTGACAAATGGATCTATCAAACTTTGTGAAAGTTGTGTAACTCTTGCAGGGGTTGTAATAACATTTTTAAGATTGTACTGATTTAACATACCACACAGCTGGTTTGTACGGTTTGACAACAAGTCAACATTTAAATCACCTGTGAAAATTACGTTTGGGGTAATACTAAAGGCTAGATCTAACAAATATTTCAAACGATCCCAGATACCTGATGCTGCGTTTAACCAAGGGGCTTATAAATACAACCCATAACATACTTTTGATTATCTAAGACTAATTCCAACCAAATTATTTCATCATTTGATGATTCTAAATCCGTCCGTCTTTTCAAAATTAAATATTTTTTTGCATAAATTAAGATACCACCACCAAAAGCATTTCTATCTTTTTCTTGATATAATATCGTCTAGTCACGTAATTCCGCGCGTTATACATTTCCGTGCAGCCGTTTCATCAGCTTATATCTCGAAACTTTGTGACCTGCTGGACACTAGACAAAGACATTTTAAACGTTTAGCCATCGTCTGTATACTGACACAAAAATTACCGGAATTCGTCCGGAAAACATCAGATATTAATCACTGATTTAAAAACACGCATACGTATGCAGTTTTGCTCAATGCACTTTTAATCTTGCTCAAAATGAACCCATACCTGAAAAAAACAGTGATACATTTCATTCATCAACCGTTATTTTTTGTAGTCTGACGAAAATATCGTATATAAATGAGGTCACATCTCCTCGCCGATTTTTTTTCCACTTCCGCAGAGCGTAGCATATATGCATTCTTATATCGATAAACACTGTTTGCAATGAAACGTAAATTTTGTAATGCAATGAACTTCCAAATTTCACCAGTTTTAAACAGAATAAAATGATAAATAACTGACCATCAATCAAAACCGGTATAGAACTACACACAAAAAAAAAACAGATTCAACTTAATAAATAAAATTTTTAAAAATGTAAAAAAATTGCATACATTCGTTGAAGCTGGCTTAATGAAAAATTAATTGAAAAATATGAAATTTTTGAAAACCTGTTTTGATATTAATTTGACGATCGAAGATAAATTTCTTTTACCAAACGAAGCTTTAGTTCATGTGGGTCTCTAGATCTGTTGAGAATTCCTTTTCGGTGTATTCGAGTTATCTTTCTTTGAACACTAAATCAAAATAGCCGCCCTGAAATATATGACGGCTACATCCGACGGGAGAAATTTGTTAAGAATTGTTTGTTCTGATTATTTTTTTTTAAATACTGTTTTATGTTGCTATTTTTTTGTTTTTATTAGTAGACTGTGTACTGGTATATGTTAGGCATGCATTTTAAAGGGTTGCCGGGTGGTGCAGTGGATAGCGCACTTGCCTTTCACCAAGGCGGCCGGGGTTCGATTTCCCGATTGGACGTGAAAGGGTATGGGGTCACCTGCCCCATCACGTGGATTTTCTCCAGATACTCCGGTTTCCTCCCACACAAAGACACCCTGCGCGCTAACATCCGGGCCAACACGAGTGATTAATAGATGTTGAATAACTTGTTACATAATTGTTGTAAAATAAATAAAGTATATCTATGTTAGGCGTGTATTTGTATATTTTAGATGGAATATACACTGTTTCAGATAATAATATATTATTAGATTATATACACGCGTGTCGTAGATCGAAAAAAAAACAAGATCCATAATGTTATGTGTGTTGCAAGAGGGAGTGTACTTATATTTTTTTACGTTCATCAACAAATCCTAAAATTATATATATAAAAAAACAACCTGTAACATGTTTTGTTCAAATTACATTCTACAATTCAGACCATCTGTATAATGTTCCTTCTTCATCATGGAAAATTTGAAATTACTGACATTCAATTTCATGATGATATCAGATGATGTTAAATGTAAGAATAGAATATATCGGCGCGTCTATTTACCCCATACAACCCAGTACTACCCTATACAACCCCTAAAGTGTCGATTTACCCAATACAAGTGTCAAATTCGTTATCCAATACAACCATATACAAGTGTCGATTTACCCAAAACTATCCGATGTAAAATTAAACTTACACAATACAAGTAACGATGTTGTGCGGACCTGAGTAATTTCTTTTTGGCGAAGTCGTCGGTATTCGAAATAACTTAATTCAAGCTATTGGAAATTCTAGCAATTTTTATGGCCGGATACCATCTACATAATGTTCTCTTCAGCACAATATGATTCCTAAAAAAAAAAGAAATAATTCGCAATCTGACGCTGTTTGACCATGGTTGTTCTCGATATCGCCTAATCCTTCGATGGTGACCGTTACAGGCGTTGAACTTGTGACGTCATAGCCGATCGATCGATAGGGGCCAATTCACCGCGAGTTACGATTATGCTATTTAGCAAGAGAAAGACAGGTGAAAATCAGACAATTTACACATCAATATCTCGGTATTGGGATGGCCGATTTTTATGCGGTTTTCGACATTTTTGTTTTTGGATCATATAAAATAAGAATATATTAATTTCTATTTTCGTTCGGGATTCATAGTGCTGGGACAGAAGTTTATATCACATTTTTAATGCAAAATACATCATCAAAAAATAAGAAGCTACAAAAATGCACCATGTGGAGTAATAACTTGCACCAACATATGTATATGATATACATATACTTGCTAATGATTGACATTTAATTCAATGAATTAATTAGAATTCAGCCATATTCTATTTTTGGGTAGGAACTCCGAACTCAACTGTGACTTGCTGAGATGTTATCGGATTAAACTGAAATCATGTCACAGAAATCAAGAATATATTTCTGTATCACAATATTATGATAACAACGGATATACATGTGGAGCCAAGATGGTGGAATTCTAGTTTAAAAATGTCTTTGATTGTTGCCTAGAAATATAAACTTATAAAAGTGTTCTATATTTTAGGTACATGTATAAAATGACCTATTCCAAAATCTCAAAATCTGGAGAATAACTTACAAAGATATAAGGTCAGCTGATGTTCTGTATTTTTCTTATAAATGGTTTAAAAAATAACATGATGTAATAGGACAAACTTATTATTAAAAGCTTACCCTTTCAGTCACTTCTCCCACAGGGGTTTTGTTACAAATGTCTAATACACATAGACGTACCACAGGGACCTGAGAATTTGTTACAGCTATATTGGGATCTTAACTGAGGTGTTTAACCCCCACCCCACCCCTTAGTTTAGGTCCCAATATAGCTGTAACAAATTATCAGGTCCCTGTGGGACATACATGTGCTGTGACCTATATCACTATAGCACAAGTACATGCGTATTAGAAATTTGTAACGAATCCCTGTGCTTCTACCATGCTGTGTATGCCCTCGAAATCTCTAGCTACTTATAGCTAATGGATCTAGATTTTGGTCGCTTGATCCATTTTTGTTTGTAGAACATATTATATCTCTTATCACCTCCGAACTCTTTAGTTTTATCACGGAATTAGATTCTAAGTCTGTGGTTTTATTTTAAAAATCTGTACAGTGTACTCTTTCATTAAAAAGTCTAAATCTAACTAAATAACTATTATGAGACAAAAAATCATTCATATTTGACAATGATGTATCATTCGGTCAGGTACTTACCTGATACTGCTCGGCATAATCAGATAAACTTGTGACGTCATCACGAGTAGGCATTCGTTTTCTTAAGTATAATCTGTCAAATCAGTGTCACACTATAAAGTCATGGGATAAGTAAAAAAAACTAGCCTGTTGCGTCACGCATTAGACAGAGTTTAAAGAGTGTAGCACATTAGCATATTATATGTACAACCACAACCATACACCCTTAACACAATTATTTACTCGCGTCCATTTATTCTTCTCATACCGTCAAAAAATCCTATTCGTGCACCAGATAAAGAAAAGAAAATGTAAAGAAACCAAACGAGCCACCCAACCTGAAACCCATCTGGGACTACAGGAGGTGCACCAGACCTGAATGTTTAGGCTACAAAAAAATCTGGGATTCTACATAAAACTCTACTGCTTCTAACACTGCCATACGGATACGCAAACGGAAGTGATCTTAACCTTATCTAAAATTCCTAAAATTCTTTAAAACTGTGACTGTTTGGAAACTATTCCGAGTTAAAAAATAATAACCGTGTTATTGCGTACCGACAAGACAAAAAATTCCTGCTTTTACTTCGGAACGCGGGAATATTTCAAGATGTCAATTGACCAGCATTGGTGTCGCTAATGGTCCTACTGAGTCTGTGGTTTCATCTTGTCCTTACCCACATTCGAACATCCAAGTGATCAAAATGTCATAGAATTTTTTTTTCTTCTATTCAAGAGACGGGGGCCAGTCTATCTTATGTTCCAGTCGTGGAGTATTGAAGTGGAATTAGAGATCTGGTTAAAATCAAATTGTTATTAATCGTTCTTTAGCCTGACTTTAATACAGTATCATACATCACATACATTTTTTTGAAAATTATTGGTTAACAAACTCGTTTTGTTTTGCATGCAGAGACCTATATACTAAGATATACCAAGGACTTAGACTAATCTAATTCTGCCGGTTTGCATGCTACAAATCGATGTCTACTTTCATAATAATTCATTTGATCAATTTATCTCGAAAACTTACAAATATGTCGACAATCGGGACATATTAGTAGATTATGTCGACGCACGGAATTATATCATCTAAGTCCGTGGTCGACGTAAGTAACTCGCAAGTCGAAAATCGATGGCAACTACGGGCCTAAATATGTGTGGTAGAAATTGGCTATGTCATATATACATGTAGAAGGGGAGTCCCCGTATT
Source organism: Crassadoma gigantea (assembly GCA_032360845.1). Taxonomy (NCBI): domain Eukaryota; kingdom Metazoa; phylum Mollusca; class Bivalvia; order Pectinida; family Pectinidae; genus Crassadoma; species Crassadoma gigantea. The sequence continues at coordinate 13,496 of JAULCA010019453.1, forward strand.
CCAGAACGAGGCAAACTGAAAATAGATGGTGGAAATTCCATGTTTCACAATCAGCAGACCTTTTTCGTAATTGTCGCGGTCATATCTGTTTATTTACAACTTGTCAAGACTGAAAGAGGGGTAAGCACTTGTTAGTGTACTGTTGTAGTTGCTGATAGAAGCTGTCAAACTTCCATTCATGCATAATGGCATTTTTCTTGCCTCTGAGCCTTCACCTGTTTACACTGTAGGCGGTCCACTCACAGGGGTTCGTAACACAAATGTCTTGAAATACACTATATGCTATACTGATATGGGTCAAAACACACATAAACATATATGTATATATATATGTATGTTTATATGTGTATTTCAAGACATTTGTAAAGAACCCATGTGGTCCACTTGAGCACCACATCCAGGCGTTCTGGTCAGTATAGTTCTCTGTTTATCAACATCATTCTACCCAATACTTATAGAAGGGCAAGACTGGATCTAACAGGTGTAACTGGGGGTGTGGTAATACCCTAGCTGTTGCCAGAAACGCAGAAGTCTATTATATACATGTATTCAAAAGCCTAATATGAATATAACGCCAGCCCTCCATATACGGATCGACGTTCACGATGCATACGGAAAATTCACGGTACCAGTAAATCGTATATATTTTTTTTGTTTCTTTCACGATCCACGTTAGTTACAAGTGCATGTAAATACTGTAAATTACAGACAAGACCACACATAACTGACGCCAACAAAATACGTACCAGCTGTAAACCACACGCAAATTTATGTGCGGACATTGAAAAGTCAACAAATGGCTGCCATTTTAACCAAATAAACTCCAGTTAACATTACAAAAGTGTTTATAAACTGGCAAAGCGAAAGAAATAGTACAAAAGTAATTGTATTATACACAATGATGTGCTATCAGTCTTCAAGGCCATGTCATTTTCACTTTATATTGTATGTTATTTTACTGTTTTGCATTCATTTTTTCTGCCTATTTCTTTTTCTTCCCATCTTAAACAACGTTTTGAATGCATCTACAGAATGTTGGTAAAATTATTATTGTGTCTTCACTTCAGATAGATACCCGGGATCCCATTAGATGTGTGCACATATCACCAGTCATAGCATGTTTCATGACCAGGTTCAGATCAGCGTGAACAATTTTTTCCTGACCTTATTTTTTCCATTTATACAATGTGCACACATTATTATCACTCAAAAGTGCTTGGTTTGTTATAGTTTTTGACACTTTTTGTAAGTTGTATTGAGGTTTTTACCTTTTCACCCCCATGTAACTTAAGTAGACTCTTCTATGCATTGATATTGGATAAGTCCATTATGGTCTACAGTGGTGGAAGGGTTAAATTAACAATCCTAAACTCTCCCTGATGGGGTCAGTGTTGAACACTGTCCATTTGGTGTGTGTATATGGCCGCCATACTAGAAAAAGTAAAAACTTTCAAAATAGTTGCGTAGTTTGACTTTGTAGGGCAAATTCTTAACGACATTGAGCTGAGCACAGAAACATGTTAAAGAACTAGTCCAAGAACATCATCTGATGGTGGGCTTTTCAAATTGTCATGTGTCTGTGGTCCGTGGTCCGTCTATTACTTTGAAAGTTTGTTATTGCTCTTTCTCAAATCTTATATGTAGGTTCCGCTTTGTTGCTCGTTGTGTATGTTTACTTTTGAGAATGACCAAAGTAGTAAAATGGCTGGCAGGCTGCGCCATCTTGAATTTTGACAGTGAAGAATCGAATAGCTATTTCTCAATAAGGACTGGAGAAATCTTTCTCAAATTTAACATGTAGGTTAAGGGCTACCCTTGATATACACATGTAGTTGTGCTTGTTTTCTTATGAGACTGATCAGATTTTGACAGTTAAGGTTTGTTAGTGCTATATCCTAGGAAGTTCTCAAATTCTATATCCAGGTCCCCATCGTTCTTTATTGTTCATGTTTACAGTTGAAACTGATGAAATAAACAAAATGGCCAAACGGTAGCCATCTTTGATTTTTGACATTTAGTGCTATTTCTCAGGAATAACTTAAGGG
>JAULCA010019675.1:0-12077 GCA_032360845.1 Crassadoma gigantea
GTAACACTACACACCTTACAAGTAACACTTCACACCTTACAAGTAACACTACACACCTTACAAGTAACACTACACACTACACACCTTACAAGTAACACTACACACCCCACATCTTACAAGTAACAATACACACCACACACCTTACAAGTAACACTACACACTTTACAAGTAACACTACACACCTTACAAGTAACACTACACACTTTACAAGTAACACTACACACTTTACAAGTAACACTACACACCACACATCTTACAAGTAACAATACACACCTATTTGTATTGAAGCGTTACATATGTTACTATTGATGTGTTACTAATTCGTTTAAAATTATTAGACTTTAAAGCCAATTTTAACACAAACTCTATTTCAGCTCAATCTATTAAAATATTCATCTTTTGTAAAATCTTGATTCCTAAATAAATCCGTTTTGATAATAAAAAAAATATAAAAAAAATCTTCAAAATAGAATTTGAAATACCTGTTCGGTTTGGACCCTGAGAAATATAGCGGCAACTTCTATAAACATAGGCAAAGTTATTCAGCATGTTAGTTCCTCATAACTACCCTAAGTTAAAACTTACCAACAATTTCACAATGCTGACATACTTGGCATTGCTCAAATATGCCTAGTTACATTGCTCTTTCCCTGCTACTGTGCTTTCCCCCTACTATCTGATTTCTTCGTGTCAACGAAATAGACATCAAATACCAAGATCATATTGGATCGTAGAAATGTACTGTAATTGCATTTTTAATTCTTTAATAAAATTTAATTCAAATATAAGTGTTTGATTTCAAAACTGGCTAGACTTGTCAACAAAAGATGAATCACATCAATAAATACCAATAATTGTTTCTGAGCGGTCATTTGTAGACTTGCAGACAAGCTATGGCAGTCACATCAAATCCTATATATTGTGTTATTCACGGGGTAAAGTATTATCCTCGTCAATAGTTATTAATACATGATCAATATCGGTTTCGTCTGCAGACATCACAATAAAGAAACTATGTAGTAAAGAAAGTGTATTACAGATTATTTACTGGGATAACAGGCAAGCTAAAGCTTATTATCAGGAAACATAAAAACTCGCGTGCAATTCATCAATATTTACCAACCGTTCATTAATTCTGCAGGTAAAAATCGTTAGCTGATATAAAAGGACTTTACGAAGCAGTCGCATACAATATGTAATTAAACTTGTGTAAATAATCTACAAGAAGTTCTTGTAAAACGCAACTGAAGGGGAAAAATTCAATATGTTTTGAACGTTTCCTTACAATTCGTATTGGCCAGACAGCGGCTATCTATAAACAATTAAAAGTAAAACTAATATGTCTGCAAGAATTACTACGCAAGTAGAAAGAATAGCTATATATTGTTGCTTCGTTATCTCTTTTTTAGTTTTTTTTTCTGTAGAATTAAAAAGAGTGCAGAAAGACTTACCCCAGTCAACGTTGCGCCGCCTTGGCCAATACAGGCTTACCCATAATGCATCAGAATTTTGATAAAAACGAAAAATTAGTTTTCCAATAAGGTATCACTCCGCATGCCCATGCTAAGTCTGGTAAACGCTTTGCTCAAATGCAGTTTCTAGAGTGGCTAACAATCTTGTTGGAGTCGTTGACCTAGGGCGTACAAGAACTATATAACATTCGAAAGAACTGGTATTTAATCAAAGTACCCGCCTCTAAGTGCCTGACAAGTTGGCACTATTCGATCGCTCTGACATTGAGCGGACATAGAATGCAGACACTTGGCCATGTTTGACTTGGTTACATCCGGAGTGTCAAAGAAACGTTCAAGTTTGGACAGAGGCTTGGTGACACGCCATAAGCCAGTGGAGTTACTGAAGCGACAATCAACAGAATCGGTGATAAGATGAGCCGTTGATAGGACTGGTGGCGGCCCCCGGGAGGACGAATCAATGTTCAGACGTCCACCATTGCCGATAGCTTCACCGTCCTATTACCCGCTTCGCCAAACACGCTCTCAGCAAATTAGCCACGCGGTTAGCACGAGCTCACGTGTCAACCCTATTTGCATATTTCAAATTAAAAATATATACCCTACCACCATAGAATCTGTTGGCTACTAATTGACGAGGCAGTGGATTTATTGTGTTGAGATATACAAGGTATGGAGGTACTGGGTCTATATTTGTTCTGTTTGTACATCACTCTTTGTAAAGGGATTACAAAACCTGAATCTTCAATATCAATCGTACAAGAGAAAGCAAATAAAGGTAATTTGGCCAACTAGAAAAGCGGCCGTAAGAAAGTGCTTATTTACTGACTTGGTTGACGCTAGCTTGTTCTGATCGATGTGTCCCCCAGTACGAGGCCCGGACAGGGGGTTATTATGACAGTGGTATCTTAGATTCCAAGTCGATCACAATCCACTCCAGGGGAACTTATAAGGAACAGAACACACTGCTAATTTTGAGGACAGTGCCGGCTGCGCCCGCACTCCAGGGAATAGTGTACACCCGGATCGCTATTTGGAGAATCCGGAGAAAAATATTCCCCTAGATCTTACTCCGGAGAAAAGTTTACACCTATCTCTTACTCCGGCGAACGATGTACGAAACATTGCCGATGTACAGAGTCTCGAAACATATTCTTTTTAGGAAAGTCTCGCTTGTGGTAGGCAAGTCTCGAACAGTGGCAACCGGATCGCATTGAGAATAGTACACTCCTGGATATCATTCCTTAGTATAGTAAAGACATATATCTCACTATTGTCACTGTTAATAGGACGTTAAACAAAATAAACCCAAACCAAACCTGATCGAAACTAAAATGCTGACTATTGCTAGTTTGCGTTGTTTCTTTATAAAACAATGTCAAACCACACATAGTTTTTAAGATCTCACCCCAGAGAACAGTGTTGAATAAAGATTTTAGTATTGGTCGTACTCCGGAGAATAGTGTAACCCTAAATCTTATTCCGGAGATTAGCGTAACCCTAACTCTTGTTCTGGAGAAAGTGTAAAATAGATCGCACCAAGAAGATAAACGTACTGTACCTAGATGCTATCTCGGCGAGCAATATAAACATATATTTCACTCTAACTCACAAGGACGAATCATTTTCGAATTGTACGTCTAGATCTCACACTGGAGAAAAGTGTTTGACTAAATCTCACGCCGGAGAAAAGTGTGCACCCAACTTACATGTACACATTTTTTAATCTTGGGTGATATATAGACTTCTCGAGACATTTGTTTCATGGGAGTCTCGCGAATAAAGGCGCCGTTAGGAAGTCTCTAGATGTCCACATGACTTAGGGTCAAATGTTTTAAAACAAATGTACCCCAAGGAAGACACCATGCGATGGTGCCCTTTGCAAGTCTGGACACGCATTCGCGAAGACCCCTCGGGGGATGGGGCAATGTACAACACACATCATTAACACTTTGCTGAGTAAAGACTATACATTGACAATGTTGTTACGCTGTATAGGTTGTGCGCCACATATGCAAATTTTGCACTGATCCAGTATTAAAATGTGAAATTTGCAAATTGTTCACTTTTGCAGCATCTGTTTTTGTTTATTTGTAAACATTTTACCATACATTCAAACAAAAAAGCTGAAACTTTGGATATTTTAACTTCTTTAGATAAGTTTAGGGACTAATCACCCATTAGAATTTGCATCTGATGTGACTGCAGTCTTCAGAGTTTGAAATTCCTTTCCACCTTTATGTTAGTGCCTCTAACCCTCCTTGTATAACTGGTAGATACCTGTTCAGTCGTGATTGGATTTTAGATAAGTTTGTTTTATGTTTAATTTGTGGCAGCATTTATACTGATAATTGTAAGAACATTCAATTAGAGTGATGTATGGAGAAGTGATTGGATTATTACAAAATGTCTGGCCTTCTTATGTTGAAAAATTCGAATAAGATCAATGACTTTGATATTTTTGTTCTGTAAAAATAATAAAAAAAAATTCATATGTATCAATAAACCATTTACATCATATCAAGGTGTAGACTTGATACAGCACTGATGCAATTCCTCTCAGGGACTCTGTACAACATAGATTACACTCAGTGAACCTTGTCAATCAGTGGTCACATTCCATTTACCACTCAATAAATGTACGTGGTTAGCACAGTCCACTCAGGGAACATGTACAGCATAAATCACACGAAGGGGGATTCTTGTACATTATCACTAAAAGGGAATCTTGAACTAAACAAAGAGAAGGAGGACGCCGAGGTGGATAAAGAGGAGGGCGAGGAAAATGAGGAAAACAGAGGAGAAAGAGGACAAGGATGACGAAAATAGAGGAGGAGAAAGATTAGGGCGTAGACAAGGAGGAAAATAATGGAGGAAGAAGACAAGGGTAAAGAAAATAGAAGAGAAAGATTAGGGCGAGGACAAGGAGGAAAATAGAGGAGAAAGAGGACAAGAATGACGAAAATAGAGGAGGAGAAATAGGAGGGCGAGGACAAGGAGGAAAATAGAGGAGGAAGAAGACAAGGATAAAGAAAATAGAGGAGGAGAAAGATTAGGGCGTAGACAAGGAGGAAAATAGAGGAGGAAGAGGACAAGGATAAAGAAAATAGAGGAGGAGAAATAGGAGGGCGAGGACAAGGAGGAAAATAGAGGAGGAAGAGGACAATGATAAAGAAAATAGAGGAGGAGAAAGATTAGGGCGTAGACAAGGAGGAAAATAGAGGAGGAAGAGGACAAGGATAAAGAAAATAGAGGAGGAGAAATAGGAGGGCGAGGACAAGGAGGAAAATAGAGGAGGAAGAGGACAATGATAAAAAAAATAGAGGAGAAGGAGGAGGAGGAGTCTTAACAAAAACTGTTTTAGCAGCCACGTCTGTCACCTGCCAGCCCCGTGCGGGTCACATGTACTAGGATAGGCTGGTGCCGTACGTTTAGTTACGTGACAAATGGCTATACATGTGTGAATAATTTTGCATCTCTCGTGAAGAAGTACCGACTGAAAATAGTTATCAGTTTGACTAAATGGCATTCCCGTTAACGAGGTCACGTGTTTTAGAATTGCCTGACCTAAATGAGAGTTTGAAAATCATCCGAAAGGTTTGTGTTAAATTATACTGTTCAATATTATTAATGACTACAACTACTTAAACCTAAGACACTTACACAGCAAGACTACTTGGGAACAATGCAAATATTCAATTAAAACGACATGTAACTCCACTTCTCAAGTACCGATTAATTATAAACAATAAATAACAAACAATCTAGAATACAAGTAAACAGCTGACAGCAAACAACATAGAAATACAACTTAAGCATAGACAACTTACTTCAAAATTCACACAGTCAAATAATTGACATATATCTACATAATTAATTAAAGTACCTAGACACGACGAGGAGATATTTCGTAGTTACAAGTGTTTTAAAGGTTATTTTAATTATCACAATTTTTTTTTTTTATAAAGCTACGTAAATACTGGAGGTAGAAAATGTCTCTGATAAAAAAACGTCATATCATTGTCCTGATGTCAGTTTCCCACGGTATCTTTTCATTTAGGTAAACATAAACGGAAGCGGAAATTCTTCATCCGAACTGTAAACCGTTTTTTGATGCTGAGACATTAAAACGGTATGTGAACAGTGATAATGACAGTTGAGTTATCTACTAATTTGAATTATATAATGGTAAACGCTCTCTTCAGCTGACTGGCAAATCCGCACAAAATTCTTTCTTTTCTCTATTACATATTTACAGGTGTGTGAGATTCATACTGGAAAGTGGATAAAATACTTATTTAATTTTTACATAAAAGTCCTAAGCCTTCCTTGGGAAGGGGAAGCACTTTAGGTCCGCTACTTCTTGGTTTTGTTTGTTTGTGTTGTACGTGCTATTAACAGCTATGGTAATTTAAGGACGTGCCAGGTTTTTGGTGGTGGAGGAAAGCCGGAGTTCCTGGAGAAAAACAATCGACCTACGGCCAGTACCTGGCAACTGCTTGACCAGTGGTGGAGGGCTAGTGGTAGCAGAATGGCAGACGCCTTAACCACGTGGCATCTGCGGCCCCTAGGTCCGTACTACATGTACTGTCTGTTTTATCCATTAAAAAATTACCTTGATATAGCATTGTGGTTGATGTTATTTAAACATCTCTACACACCGATGAAGCATCGCCTCCAGATAGCACCTATTTCGCATCATCAATTCAAATAGTCACCACTTTTGTGAATACATATGCATAGTTTAAATCTGCTGTGCGATAATTTACTTTGATGAAAATACTATGACTACCATTCAAAAAATGTTTACCCCAAAGTCATTACAACAGTAAACACCACTTTGTTGCGACAAGAACATCATTGAAAGATGCCTAAACAGATAACACTATATCTCATCTTTATTGCAGCCTGTCTGATTGGATGATGCTGGTCACATGACAGGACAAGAAATCATCATGTCACCCTAACGCGCTCAAGTTTCCCCGGTCATACTTCCTTATTTGGAACCTCTCTAGGAAAATCTGCAAGAGCCATCACAATCTAGCTCCGAATGACGGAAGGCGACGTCAACCTGATCCTCTCTACTATATTGTTACTGGGGTTTTTTCTTTTCTTTTTCGACATACTAAAAACTTAATTGTCGTTATAGTAGGGATATCATATTCTATGTTGTTTTTTTCGACGTTAATCATGTTGCACGAAGGCGAGGCGAGGGTAGAAAACACTCTCACTTCAATCCAGACTTCCGCTCTTCAGTATGACCCAGACTTCCGCTTACATCGTGTCCCCCTGAGTGTTTGAATGTTACACATATTTAATGTGGTCTAGCCGACCTGCTAAACCATGCAAACCCGTCTTTCATTACAGATAAACGCACATAAATGGAAAGGAAATCGAAAGCAGTTTACTATTTAAAAGAAAATCGAAGTGCTCTATTAAAGACCCGTGTACCTTGATGTTACAGAAGTCAGAGAATGGCACTCGCTATATATTGACCGGTGTGTCTAGTACTATTATTACTGCTACATCCGGCGGACAACCATTAGTGCTTCTGTACATAAGTCCCTGGTAAAATGGCCTGTTTGTGCTTAATAATTTATTGGTGATGTAGTTTGGTTAATTATTTTTATGGTATGGGAATAAAAGTTGACCTCTCTTGGCAAATATCTAGTATAGGATCATAAACGTTTACTCACAACGAAATGGTCTAACCTGGAGAGGTTTTGACTACTACTTTATGGCATTCATCATGTCGTTTCTGAGGTCAAATGGCCATATGAAAGATTATTTCACCTGTCTCAGTCCAACTGGTGAAGGCCATAGGTGGGATCCAAGTATTTGACTGCAGTACATTCAAATGATCCCTCATGTAGGCGATGGGAATCGTCTGATACACCTGATAATTGGTGATTGAATCATACAACATATTGCATCACAAAACAGGGCGCGATCGTCATGTACAATACAATATATTTCGGGAAAAAAATCAGGACCGGATTCATTCTCATTCACCTTCATACATAAACAAACACAACATTTGTACACTCTCCCACCCTTTTTACTCTTTCCGAAACTCAGCTTCTCCTTATGCTCATGCTCTCTCACCGCCTCCCAAACTCATTCACATGCGCATTCTAACACCAATCTGTTTATGTAACTAACCCGGGTTTTCGCCGTGCTTCTTCTTTCCTCCCACATTCTTCCCGTGCACGCTTTCATCCGGGCTCACCAGAATGACAAACCGTTGTAAAACATCACTCTTATCCCACTTCCTCCCCATCCCGTTTTCTATCTAGACAACTTATTATTCCACTCTTTCCTTGTCATCGTATACTCATCCCCTTCTTCATACACCTGTTCACCTGTCCGTATGTAACCTCTTAAGACTCATTTTCTTCTATCCTTTATTCAGTATGCACCTCGTTTCCCTGCTATATCAAACTGCATGTTATAGTAGGAGGCGACTTATGTGGGTTCCCTGTAGAGTCTTTGTATTTTTCCATTGTCTTCCAATAAGGCGACATTGCAGAAACAAAATCAATCTGCTGTTGTCCCAGTTTCAATATTTAGTAATTTGTTTTCTTCCCTCTCTCTATACCCTCTAGATTTCCGTTATCCTATGGACATGTCTGTTAAGGGGAGGTTAAATCCAAACAATTACTAAAATAAAAATCCTTTACGCGTATCCCCCTCCCCCCTTTTCTTGAAGTTTTCACTACCCAAACCCCGCCCCGCCACTCATTACTTCCTAGAACTATTCCTGCTCAAGTTATCGAGGATACAAAACAATATCGACGGAGGTAATCAGTTTAATTTTTATATGGCTGTGGTAAATGTTACGGAATATGAAACGCTTGAAGTGTTATCTAAACTAATAAACGATCATAAAAAGTGATAATCTGAAGAGGTAGCAGACAAGGCGGGAATATACAGGGACGCGGTATATTATGGAATCAAGCGCCACAGCAGAAAGTTTTCAATTCACTTACCGGGTTGTTCAGCGGTTTTAATTTCTAACGCACAGTCAGCTTAATCTCTAGCTTTAAAAAATGTGTTGTGTATCCAGATATTGAAATAGCGGAAATAATTTAACCATATTTTTGTAGGAAATACGTCAGTCATGCAAATTACTTGACAAGATAAACATTACGAACGTGATTTTTTTTAATATATTAAGGTGCAGCGTATGTGTTTAAAAATTGTGACAATTACTTCAATGTAATTAATCTATTGTTATTTAAAATTTTGTAAATTTAACTGTTTATTTCAAAATTGAAATTGAACTTACTACAATGTACTTATGAATATTTCCTTCATAATAAATTTCTAAATAGTGACTACCTGTTGATATCGTACTCAAATAATTACAAAATATTTTTTAATTTTTTTTTCTTCAATAAATCAGCCTTACCATTATTAAAATGATTAAATGAATGGGATATGACTATATGGCATCATTACTTTAAATGCTTTTTCAAAATTTCTCCGCAAATTTTTACCCATTAAGTTCTATTAAGTTTTATTTATTGTAAGCCAGTGACTAAGAGATAGGATCATTAAATCAAGGCTGTGAAATTGTTTGTTTATATCACACACGATGTAAATAAAGTGTATTGTGGAAGTTGTTTAATGATAACTGTTTTCTCACTCATTATAATTTGAAACGACTTGGCCACTCCATCAAGAGTCAGATGAGCAATATCTTTCCTACAGAAAAAAAGAGAGAAACACAAAAAAACACAAAAACGATGATACCAGCTGTTGTAACACATGCTAATTTGCCAAAAAAAGATTTATTTCCGACATTGTTGTTTGAAGGTTCAAGGCTTGTGAACCGTACTTGGATTTCAAAAATATGGTTGTTTTCTTATTTGCCATTCACAAACTCAACGATGATGCTAGAACCCCTCCCCTCTCCCTCTCCCCCTCCCCTCTGTCATTGCCCCCAAAAATACCCATCTTTAATACACCCCTCTCCATTATTGACTCTCCTGAAATGGCTTCTTCTTCAAGAAAACACGTTCATCTACTTTTCTACTCTCTAGCCATTACACCTCATTGACCCCTTTTTCTCCGGCGACTCCATCTTTTTGACTTCTCTTATTATAAGCCTCCATTATTTACTCATCTTCTTCTCTATAACCCAATTTATTGGTTCATTCTCTCTATTAACTCACTTTCATCAAATCTTCTTCATGTCTTATATTTCCCCTTCACTGCTTCTGTTTCTCCTATACGCCTCCTATATTTACTCATTTTCTTCTCTTATCCGTAACCCAATTGAATGACCCAATCTCCTTTTTAACTTACATTCATTAATCTTTTCTCCGGTAACTCCATCATATTGACTTCTCCCCTATAAGCCTTCTTTTTTTACTCATCTTCTTTCTCCGTATCCCCATTTATTGACTCATCCCCTCTTTTAACTTACATTCATTAATCTTTTCTCCGGTGACTCCATCGTATTGACTTCTCCCCTATAAGCCTCCTTTATTTATTTATCCTCTTCTCTGTTACCCCATTTATCGACTCATTCTCTCTTTTAACTTACATTCGTTAACTCTTCTTCCTGTCTAATATTTCCCCTCCATTGTTTTCTTCTTGACTATAAGTTTGCAGTGTTAACTTATCCTCCTCTCCGTTACCCCATTTATTGACTCATTCTCTCTTGTAAGTCTCTCTCATTAGCTCGTCTTCCTCCCTATAATCCCCTCATTGACTCCACTGCACTCACTCTCTTTTACCGAATCCACTTAGATAACCCTTTCTTTGTTAAATCTTTTCATATTACTCTTCGCATTAATGCCTGCTTTCTATAAATATCGTTCTTATAAACCACCTCATTTAACGACTGTTTATGAAACACTTTACGTATTCAATTCAAACTTTGTTTACCCTTCAATCATTTCTGGTACAATTGTATGTCTATACAGAATTTCTCCTGACATTTTTAACACTCATTACATGCACCTACATATAGAGGTTATTAATTTCTAACGAGTGCGCATTACTCGAACGGTGCTGATTATAAAAACATTTGACGAGAAAAAGATAATTTGCTAACAAAATATAAAATAGTTTTGCCTTTATGAAGTATTTTATTTAAAAAAAAGAACGCTATTTCTAACAGTATATGTATATTCACGATTGGGTTTAACTCTATTAACCCCAGGAAGAGATCTCGCGAGATGATTTGAAGAAAACGTGTTCAAAAGCACTGTAAAATAAATAGCAGGAAGTTTTCTCATCAACATCACATGTAAAACGATTGATGAAAAAAATATGACATATTTTATAATTACCTATAGCGACTTTAGTGCCGTGCAGAAGAAATCACTTATAACCGCTCATGATCACGTAAACGTTTGACCAGATTGTGGCAAGCACCATGGTGTGAAAACATTCAGCTGATATCAATTTATAGCATAACACGAGTCGCTTTCAAGCTGGTGTCTGGTGAATTAGCGGCTATCGTTTGAGATATGTATCTCGTTAATGTGACGGATGAGAAATGGTGACGACTGTATTGGTCATTACCAGACCAGTATGACCCAGATTGGACCTAAAGTATGACAGTGGGGCGGCAAATTGGACATCTTAACTATCACACGTGGAAAACAAATCAGAAACGATAGTGAACAAACAATTTGCGCTTGAAAAGTTAACTGACGGAGTTAAAAGATGACGGATTCTTAACTCGCTCAGTGTAATTGGATTGATATTAAATGACTGCAAAATAATAAAATAAAACACAATATTGATCCCTGATATAGATAAGATACCTATTCCGTCGTGAACGGCTATATATATTCAATGTTTGAATGTAAGCGTATTATGCACTGATTGCTAGCTTTAACACTGCTTATGGTAGTAAAACATCACAACATTGTATGTTACTTATTGGACAGAATTAGGTGTAACCAAAAGTCCAATTGCAGCGGAGGCTGAAATGTAACTACAAATGAAAGGAAAATAAGGAATTTAGAATCGTGTATTAAGATTGTCATAAATGTTATAGAGATTGGTAGTGAAGTAACCATGATTGTCATACTATAAGTAAATGTCGTAGTTTGGCAGTGAGGTGATTATTATTGTAAACCGGGTAAGTGTTATGGAGTTTGGCAGTGAGTTGACCATTATTGTCATACTGTAAGTAAATATAGAGTTTGGCAGTGAGGTGACCATTGTTGTCATACTGTTAGTAAATATAGAGTTTGGCAGTGAGGTTACCATTATTGTCATACTGTTAGTAAATATAGAGTTTGGCAGTGAGGTGACCATTATTGTCATATATAAGTAAATATAGAGTTTGGCAGTGAGTTGACCATTAGTTCATGCTGTAGGTTAATGTCAAGATTAGAATTTGACAAAGAAGATAATTTAGAGATCAATGTGATTAAAATCATATCCTAAATTCTCTACGTATCATTTAGGATCTGAACAAGCCCGGTTTGAAAGTAGTTTCTTAATTGCACGTTTGGTTGGTAACTAAGAATTACAATATGTTTTGAGTCTTAGGTCGTGTTTTACCCTCACCAGAGAGAGAAACACAAACGTACTGATGTTAAAACAGTAGAGCAACATCAAATTAAAGAAGTCTGGGAG
>JAULCA010019786.1:0-18759 GCA_032360845.1 Crassadoma gigantea
GTATATGGACTGAACACTGAATTACTATGTATATGGACTGAACACTGAATTACAATGTATATGGACTGAACATTGAATTACTATGTATATGGACCAAACACTGAATTACTATGTATATGGACTGAACACTGAATTACTATGTATATGGACGGAACACTGAATTACTCCTGTGTTGCCTTGTTTTCCAGGTTATCATCGTAATATGGTTGCCGGTCTATGATCTACTGCTGTCAAGTAGGTGCTGTTTACTGTGGATATATTTGCAGTTGTGTTTTACAGGCTTGCCAATGATGTGTCGGAGTTATCGCTCTCCTGAGAAGTCCTCAAGGGGTATTAGTTTAATACAGACGACTTTATATCCGTACTGGAACCTGGTATAGCGTTACGAACAAATAGAAACATACCATGTGAAAAGGTTAGAGGTTTTCATACTTTTTGTATGAATAATGTGTGTTCGAAGATCAAAAATTGAAAATTCATCAAAATGAAATTAAAAAAATATTAATTTATAATTATTTAATTTTTGGAAAAGTGTATGATAAAGTGAGAAAACAAATTGCAAATATTTCCAAATATATCAGTGTAAAGTTGTATTTTTCATTCCAAAAAGTATACATTATATAAATGAAAAATTATAAGATGAACACAGTGTAGTTTACTTGTAAAGTTGTATATCTTAATCATTGTTTACTAAAGGAGAAGCATTTAAAATGCTGATTATATTATAGATTAGTTGTCTCAGTATACTTCCGATATTAACAGAGGTCCGAGTGTAACAGTTACAGATAGTGGTGTGTAACCTAACGTTCTGAACTTGTAAGAGTTACCTCCCATTGTTTACTATATTTTAACCTTTACAGTCTAGATTGAAAAGGATTAAATGGTTGGTATCGGTGAATTGTCATATCTCTGTGATGAAGGATGTATTTAGTTTTTATGAAATGACCAAAGCAATTTATAAAATATATAGCTATAAAATTATTCAAAATGGCTCTATATTTTTATACAAATAGCATTCTTTAATTTTCATATACATGTCTCAATACATTCAACACTATCAATAATGGCTACTCCCTCCTAAAATAGATATGGTTTAAAATATTTTATCAAACATTTTATCAATATATTCGTAAGAGCATTTTTGAATATCATTCAAATAATTATATACATCATAAAGAGGAACGCAACGCTTTTATGCAATTTATTTCATCGTTCCCAATTTTTACAGTGATATATAAATTTTTCCAATATTCATGTTAAATAAAATAAAAGTTTACAATTAGCCTATGACAAGGGCATGACTTTAGTAGCTGTCTATTTAAGTGTGAAATTTCTTTTATAATTTTTTTCTTTTTTTTTGAACAAAAGAAATAAGCTTTAAGTTGTTTTTTTCAAAGAATCTAATGTTTGTTGACTTTCTACACTTTAGTGATTTTATTAATTAAATTGATTAATGAAGACAATGATGAAGATTATTTCTTTAAATGATAATGCATTTGCCAAACATTGATCTAAATATTATGTACCTTTTTTTACGGCAATAACGTTGATATTTTTATTTCCTTAAAACCAAAAACCAGTTTTCAAATCCTAAATGCCTTTATTGGTGAAGCAAATAATTTTAAAAAGATTCTGTCAAAATAATTTTACATTTCGTATATCTGCTTGTATCGCCTCTGTCTAGATAAATACTATTTGTTGACTTTTCAAAACTTTATATGATCAATAGATATATTCTGAGTGTTTCATCATCTGAATTCTGAAATGTATGCTATCATGAATCATTAAAAAATATATATATGTCTATAATGATATATATATTTATATGTACCTGTATATGTAAGTATACATAAATATATATATAATTTAGTGGACGAAAGAGATGTAATGAAAAATAGATATTGTATATAAACGTGTATATTGGGCAATTTTTCATCACCATATGAAATGACATAAATTTACAAAGAGATTGAAATGGATGTATTTTGGCTTTATATGTACATGATAGTAGTTTAGCTATGTGTTGTTGACCGTTCGTCTTATGATAAAATTGCCATTTGTATTGTATTAGTAAATATATATAAATATATTATAGTTATTTAGGTGCTTTTTGACTTGGTGTTATTATATTAACTATTACTATGACTACATACAGTTATTCATTGTAATAGTTTTACTTGTCTGATGATCGTAGATATTTTTCTTGAAATTAATGAAAATGTATTATATTTGCCTCGGTTATATGGACTATACATAGGTGCTTGATTCGTTGTTGTGTTTACGTATTAAGTATTTGAAATACAATTATGTATATCAACCTTATTAGTGCTGTTCATTTATTGTTGGTTGTTTGTTACTTAGTAGATAAAATACAAAGTATTTCTATTCGATATTTGCTATTGTTTACAAGGCACACCCATATTCGATACTTGTGACTGTACTATGATATTTTCAGTATTTGTTTAGCATTGCATACATGATTATGATTATTATATATATATTTAGCTGAGATATGTCACCCATTGCCTGCCTGTCTTATTGTATTGACCATGTATTGAACTTTTTTTTAAAAACTCATTCACCCCTGAAAACACATTTGAACTATTCCAATTTAAAGGTTGGAATAGTTCATTACGAAATTTAAGGGGTGAACGAGTTCACTGCTGTAACAGTAGAATGGATGTATTTATAATTTGTATATATTATTTTGTTCTAAATGAACTCTTTTGATCAGGCATCAGAACTTGGTTGTATTTCGTATTTCTCTACATGTTTTTTATTAGGTGACTGTAGTTCACCTACATTCCCTTAAAGTCATCTATGGTTAACAAACAAGCTTTATCAAAATAAACTTTCTATATTTTTATAAATGAGTTAAGTTCAAATGCACGATTATGAGTTATATAAGAAACACCAAGATAAAATTTGAATCACTAAAATCTCAAAATTTTGCAAATGATTTTTTTTTTCACAAAATGAACTCATGACTATTGTAATGTTATAGCAACACTAAGATGATTTTTGACTCATATTAAAAAATCGAAATTTCAATATTTGTGTTGCGGAATTCCAAAAGCCACTTATAGTTTTACTTTTATTGACATTTTGACAACTTGACTAATTTTAAAATCAAAAATTCTTTTTAGTATTATTTAGATAAAATGTTTTCTAGACCTTCTAAAATGGTTTTGGAATTCCTGTCTGATAAAATTCTGGTAAGGAATTAAATTTTAAATTAAACTTTTGAACAATTTAGTTAATACATTCAGTCAAACTAAATTCTCACGTGACAACTGGGTCCTGTACGTTAAATATGAATTTGTGTATAAAAATATAAATCAGGTCTCAGTTCTTCTGTCAAATTTTGTATTCCGTTTTTTCGTATTGCAGTTATCTGCTCTTGTGAGCAGGTATTGATTGTTATGCGATTTGTTTGTGAAAAAACGATGTAATTTTCTCACACAAACTAATGACATAACAATCAATACCTGCTCATGAGCAGATAATAAAAAGAAAGATTTTTTTCATAAAGAGCTATTTATTAGTGATTGTGTTCAAGCTGCGTACTGGTCAGTCATCGGTTTTTATAACTTGTTTTTTACAGTGACTTACGAAGTCCTAATTGTTTTAATATCAAAAACTGCTTTACATTTTTGTGATTAACTAACTGAAAATGACTAAGATATTCTTCTGTGTTGAAATCAAGACATTTTTTTTTTTTCAATGGACATTTACGTTATAGATCTGATGAAAGCATACAAGTATGAATTTAGGTACCTTTTATTTTTGTAAAACTGACAGTGATTTTGTTGGTTTCATTTTTTCTTATATTAATTCATGAAATTTGATGATTTCGAAAGCTCCTGTCTGAATAGCTGCTATGTTATTGAAGTGTTGGAACTTAGTTGGATTTGTGATAATAATCGTCACAGAAAGCCAGACACCTTTCACATAATCACTCATCAAAAGACAATATTTACAGGGTGTGACACTACCACTTGTTCACTAGTCTGAGACAGGTAGATTTCAGCAAGAACTAATGCATCACCTAACCTAACTGATCCTTTGGACTTGTAAAATAAGGATATATAATCACAAGATCATTTGAGAGATGAACTACAAAATATGCATATTGCTTTTGGAAAACTTCTTAAAATACAGAAACTGTATATTTAAGTATAATTATAAAAAAAATACGAAAAACTTTACCATTTCTTTATGGCAGTAGTGTGTTTTATAACCAATACAGATTATTTTTTCTGTTTAAATAATCTAGTGGACTACCAAGCATAAATAATCTAGTGGACTACCAAGCAGAAATAGTGAATGTCTAACCCTGTTGTATTGAAAAACATCATCATGATAATATAGTTACGGTAACATTATTAACCCAGTCAAAATGGTGTTATATGGTTATAAATGGTGTTTCAATGAAATATTGTGGATATTTGAAGGCATTGGAGTTTCTCGTTATTGTCCATCTTGTTTTACACTGAATGAGGGAAATGCGTTATGTAATATGATGATTTTTTAATTATTATGGCTATGATAAAAATAATTTCTGAATTTTTGTTATTTTTCTGCACAAGTTATTATCTGCACATTTTTTATAAGGCAGAGTTATATATATTTGTACTGTATTGAGTATGTTAAAAAACGTTAAACAACCAAAGTCACTTCCATTTCAAATCTTTATTTGAATTTGAAATTATCTTTTCTGCTAGTTCAATCGAATACTTAAATGTTTGCAAACGATCTGTTTTCAATATAGAAATATTTGAAAAATTCTTAGTATTTTATAGTGTTTTAATTTGTTAGCATTGAATCTCCTATATTCAATTATGCCAGGGTCTTGATGTCTGTCATCAGGATCGAAATGAATTCAAGAAATCTTTATTTCTATATATATTTTGCATCTGTCAGATGTATCAACCAAAGTTTATCATTTATCATAGCTTAAAGGTCTTTGAAAACATGTTATTTTGTAAAATAAAAATATTGGATTGAAATATTCAGTATCCTACTGTAGGTTTGCCCCTATAGAAATGTTGTTTTGTTAAACATTATTTAAATGAAATTTTCAGTGTCATGCTGTAGGTTTTTTTCGTTGACAAATTCCATTTTGTAGTTGTTGCTTAAATCTCTTCCTAAGCAATAAATTGCCATGCGTATGAAGTGCTATATAAGTTTGGTGTTGTGCACCCATTGTCAGTATGTCCATTATTGTTTCTGTTCCTAGAACTTTTATATCTGTATGTGACATTGTTAAAATGTTGAAAGCATTTATTACACAAAGTGTAGATTTCCAGTAAGTTTTCAGTAGTTTTTACTTTTGTAGTATTATTTCCTTGTAGATGAGAATGTTAAATGTGAATTTTCAAAATGCATGCAATATTCCCAAACGAATATAAAGAAAAAAATTATTTCACATTTTTTATAAATTAGTAGGATTTTTTCACATACTATTTTTTACTGCAAATCTTTCAACAGGTTTTGGTTGAAATTTTCAGTCAGACAGATTTCTTATCATCAAAAAGTTTGTTTTTCCTGTGTTACACATTTCCCTTTCTTCAAGAACAAAATATCATGCAGCATTTCTTAACTTTTTTAGAAAACCAAGCCTAGAGTTTCACTAAGATGCCATGTATTTTCCTATTAATTTTTTTCTTTCGTTCCACCAGGAAGGATATAATCTCTTTTTCATCATCATGAAGGGATTTCTTTATCATCTTAAATGTATTTTTCATTAAAGATAGTAATGTCATCCATTTAGGATTTTTATAATGTAGGTTTTTCTACAAAGTTCAGTCCACTTTTCAAGCAATATCTTTTGTATCGAAAATCAAATCTCCGGGGCCCAGAAAACCTGACATGCTTATCAAATCATAACGCTTATTTTCAAAATAAAGTTAAGGGGAAATATTTGAAATTTTTGCAAATATTTGTGCATTATCTGTACCCAGGCCATTTTTTTATCCCTATTCATATATTACAAGTATTCAATATTTTTGAACATCTGTACATGATGAAAGTATTGCGTTAAGTTTTAATTAAGCTAATCAGGCTTTAAAAAGCTGGGCTCTGGTGTTTCCATGGATGAGTGTCACGCCTTCAATTGCTTTTTGAAATAAATACAAATTATAATGCAATAAGACTATAATTTCCTATCATATACTCATGCAATATTGATTTAAACTATGTATCTGCCTTCTTTGGGGGAAACAATCATCATTGAATTGTTATTAGTTTTGGGAATATTTAAATATGGACAAAAATTTGTTGTGAGGGGATTCTTGATCGTCTGGATTTTATTGTGAAAGTTTTTTGTTTAAGTGTTACCTAACTAAGCAATATCGATCAAATTTGACAGTCTCTCATCTCCTCTTTATGATTCCTGTTCTATAGTTATGTGACCATGCTTTTTGAAGAATGTCTCATATACGTTGGTGCCATGTTTGTAATCTTCACGCTTTTTAGGCTTTTTACATAATTGTTGTTATATATACATTTTTTATTTTTGTTAGAAGGTGCTTTTATTGTTAATATTTTATTAGATCGGTCCATCTGTTTATTACATACATTTTCATCTGGAAAAAGAGTATGGCTAGAGGTTAAGAACTTGACATCTTAAACCTGCAAAACATATATATATATATATAATCTTACACATTTTATACATTGAATAAATATTAAACAAAGAATTAAAATTTAGCAAAAAAGGCAGTGTAAGTTAGATAACGAAACAGCCTATTGCTATATTTTGTTTTATAATATTCATTCAAAATATGTTATTGAAAAGAACCTTTTAGCTTACACTTCATGTGACTATTGTTATCGATGTGTGCCATTTACGTCAGTTGGTGAGCTATCCTTGATGGACCATATTGGTACATTTGAACAGGAAAATACTTTTTCTTGTGTAGTTGAAAGCATTGCAAATTTTGATCAATTAGTTAAAATTGATAGGATTCCTTTTAAAATAAGATTTAAAATTTTAAAATAAATTAAGTTCTAATTTTAATTAATTGATGAAGTTTTCATGCATTTACATGCAGAATAGTTATCTGTGCTATTAAAGGTAGTTAGCTGGGACCATATTTGTTAAGTAAACGTATTGTTGTATGTTTGTATATAGCAGTACACACAATGAACAGTGCTATACATGTAGTGGGAAGGCTTCAGTAGATCCTCAACAATATCAAGTATAATGCGATCATATGTTCTGGGATAATTTTGTTATGTTTATACACTTGATTTTATTCCAAATATTGCACTTGGTTGATAAGCATCTAATGTCAACAATGACACAAGAATTTTAAGGAACGTAGTGATAACGGGCATAATATAGATTGTTTTTCCTGGTCTCTCCATTACCAAATGATTTCTACTTACGTGTTACAATTGGGCTGTACTGTTAAACATAAAGCTTGTCGGTATAGGTAGCAAAGTTAAAAGTTCAAAAATAGATTATCTTTAGGTCGTAATCGCTTTATCAGTTTTGAATCCAAGTTTGCAAACAAATTTCAGCTTTTCCGAAACATTTCACAACATAAAAAAAATACAGGGTCAAAGTTTTTACAAATCAAAAACTAAGATTCTAGTTTTTCCTCATACTTGTGATTTTTTGACTCTGGTTCAAATTTCTTGACAGTAAATTTTCACCGATGGTTTTTATTACTGAAACTGAAATATCTTGAGAACTGTGGAACAGCACATTTCAGTCTCCCCTTTTTGTAAAAGGTTTTTGTTATTTGGTTTTCTACTAGTTCTAACTGGTTGGTTACTAGTTTATTGTTTTATCTATTGAACTATAATTTGTATAAATTCTCTGTTCAAGCACTTGTTTCGTTCTCCACACTCGATTCCATATAACGGTTGTTGCTTTAAAGAAAATTTATACTAAAAAGCATTATATATATATTTGCATTATAGTTGTTGATAAAATTATAATAATCTGGGTTTATTCTCATGCTGATGGGAACAAATAATACTGCTTTAATGATCTGAGGTTGTTAAATTTGTAAGGTTTCTTCACTGCAGTTGTTCACTTGCGCTGATTCACCTCATTACGAAAGTTATGAAAATAGCTTTATATAAAACAGATTGTACTGTTAATATTATGTTTGATTAAATAAAACCAAATTATGAACTGCAGGTGATATTAAACAGCTGATAAACAAAGGTATATGTATAAACATGTTATTTACCAGATATGTTACAAGCACCACATTGATAGCTGATATTATTTTAGTTCTTGTTTATATTGCTGCTGTTTATTTGTCAGTGTCAGTTTTTGCTATAAAACTACTTTATTTTGGACTCTGATATGATTGTCTAGATGTTATTCATTCTGTAAAGATCAAGCAATGTCCAGCAATATCTTGGCATTTTAAATTTATCAGTAATGTGTTGAAATTTTGGGACTTCTACATTGTAATGGGGAATAAGTTGTCTGGACTATATGTTAAAACCTTGTTCTTTGACCACAATTTGTTAAGTAGTATCGAAAAAATTGATCAACAATGTATAAATTATTCTTCCCTTACCAAATTTAAATTATGAATAATTTGCTTGCTGCACTATCACGAAAATCAACATCACAAAAGTTTTTTCGGTATATATACAGGAAATAATATTGGGTTTGAAAGTTTTGAAATTCCTGTTTACCGCCAATGTATTTGAGTTATTATAATTATTGTTTTTAATCAGGCTTATAAAGTGTGCAGACTAACGAGGTCAAATCAACTGGACGCTATTTGGAAAAAAACATTTTTTTTTATATTTTGACTTTAATCGGTTTATGGCCAAATACTGAAATTAAATTCCGTCCTTTTAACATGATCCCATATTTATTTCTATTTTTCTTTTACAAAAAAAAAAATTTAAATATTGGAAGATTAAAAAACTAGAGATCATATAGAATTTTGTTACTTTTGTGAAATGTTAATGTGAAGGTAAAGTAAATTTTCCCTGGTACTGCACGGGACCATTTTCATGACATAGATTGAACTTATAAACAGCAGCATAGTAGGTGATATAATTACTATCCATACCACCTGTCCTGTGGACTTACGTAATGGTGATAATTCTAATTAGGTAATCACCGTTTATGTTGCTAGTCTGTCAGAGTTATTCCAAGAAAGCTCCGTGACTTTCACAATGGGTAATTTTTTGTTTTTCTTTGTGTTCAATTTTTACCCTCAATTTACAATTTTTCAATAACTGCCAAAACATTTCAACCGACCTTCTAAGAATACTGGTTGTAGAAAGAGGAATTGCTTGACAGGTGGAATCTGTAATAGAGGGCAATATCATTTGTGAAATTTGGGTGAATAACCGTGAGTTATAGGTGAAAGTGAGTCCAGTGGACAAGTGTTATAGACAGTGATATGTCATAGGGGCCAGTTTGCATGATTAGTTGTATTATTTTATTCCACATTTATAGTATTATCATTGCAATTATATATTCAGCTTTGAATCTTTCAATCCACAAATTACAAAAAGTATTTCTGATCCAACCTGAGTCATTGTATCAGTGGGGACATGTTTAGGTTTTAATTTTAATATATTCTGTTTTAGATATTTGTAAAGTCATATTTGACGATTACGTTTTTTAGTATCAAAACAATAAACATATTAGCATTGTTTGTTAACCCTTTCACCACTGTAGACAATAATGGATTCATCCAGATCAATGAATGGTGGATTCCGCTGAAGTGATATAAGGGTGAAAGGGTTAATATTTTCTTTGCGGTACCAAATCAGCACCCCTGACTTTTTATTGTTGACAGGCCCTGTAAACCCTTTCTAATCTGTATAACTTTAGTAGACTACCATTCATTGATCTCTGTGTGTCCATTATGGTTTACAGTGGTGAAAGGGTATCTGTCAATGATCACTAGCCCTCCACCACTTGGTTGTCGGTTTTAGGCCTATGTGGGACAGCTACCAGGTGCAGATATTCTTTACTATTATATCAAAAAATCTGTCAGAGCCAGTGGCAATGAAGGATTATATATGTTACGATAAACAGTTATTTTTAAGCAGCCCTCCATTTAACATTTGTGTACTTATTACGTGAACATTCACCAAAACATTTTCATCTGTAACATGAGATGTACAAACAATGAAAGTTGTATCCAATACCGTTTTAAGTTAAGGTAACTGCTTCAAATAATGTATATAAAGAGTATGAACATAAAAGAAAACATATTTTTTTCAAAACTTTTACAAGATGCAAAACATATACATACGTAAGCTTGCATCCCTACTGTTTTTGTTCACCAACATCACCGGAAGCACAATCTGTTTCACTTAGGTTGAACGCTGGAAAACTCTTTAGCACTTTTGATTTGTGTAAAAATCAAAATGAAATTTGTTATAATATTCTGTGTTTTGATCACAGACTTGCATTTCTTGCCAAAACCCCTCAGACACACTCCCTTACTATTAATTTTGTTTAAAGTTTTGGAATTCACTTATAATTTCACAAACTTTTAAATATTTGTTGTTTCTCCACCGTCAAATCGTTTTTAGGTATCCTTATTCCAGATATCATTCCAAAATATGATGATAGGTTGGTGTCTTAAAGGTTGAAGTTGCAACCAAATTTTCAATAACAACTTTAAGATGACGATAAGTTTATAGAACAGGAAAATTATACTTGAAATATGATAATTGTTCATTTGTTTTCGACTATTTACTGTTTCTTACCAATATATACATACTTACCAATAACAAAATATGGCTCAGCAACTTTTTAAAGTTTGAAGGAAAGCATTGGGATAGGTTGGGGAATCCTTAACCCATTTACCCCTATGTAACTTGAGTAGACACTACCATGCATTGATCTAGATAAGTCTATTATGGTCTACAGGGCTGAAAGGGTTAAATGCGCAATCTGCAATGCTTAACATAGGCATGGAAATCTGTAAAGTTATGATATGATATACTTTCAACCTCAGATATTTTTAAAATGATGTTATCACTACACAAGGCTTATCTGGGTGTTTTAGAGAGAATAAAGGAGTGATAAAACAGTTACTGATCTGACACAAGTTTCAAACGTGTTTAGGGGAAGTTCCAAAACGAAGGAGCTTATTACAGTAGGGTTTGTTTTTAAAGAAAGTTGCTAGACTGAATAGGAGGGTGGATTGAGGGTGGTGCTCTAGGATTCTGAAGACCACTCTCTGATCTTGGAAACCCTTTTATTCTGCCACCACTGATGGAAATCTGTTGGTTAGATCATGATGCCTTGACGCTTTTTTTGTTATTTGTTGGGCTGAGGGGTTTAAAGTAAATATCGCTACAGGGTAGAAACATTGTGGTAATTGTTACCAGTAGGACCAAGTATGGATCAATGTATGCAAGCAAGACTTAAATGGTTATCTAGAGTGAATTCATTCGGATCATTCAATGCTTCTGTTGTGATTGTATATGTATTATGATTTTTCAAGTTTCTGACTTAGATACGAGAGTGCTTCCTCAAGCATGTTACTTTTAGCTTCTCTGCAGCCGAACAAAAAGTTCTACAACTAAGCCACACATAAGTTTAAGATTTCGAAGGGACTAAATTAACTCATAAATTTCCCTTTTTGCCCAGTCCCCTCTAGATTTTGAATAAAGTTTCCAAATTATTAAAGTTTATTGTTTCACAACTTTAGTCAAAACATTCTCATTGTACTTAATTTTTGGTGTTAGTTCTGTTTTTTTTTAAATCAATCTAAATTTTATGTTAAGTATAAAATATGACTATTTTGGTTGTAGAATGTGATTTTGTTTTGTATAAGTTAAACTCAGTATTAACTATGTGATTAGCTTTAACAAGCCATTTAAGGTATAGCCAAAGAAAAATATTATACATATCTTAAAGAAAACTGACTGATTGTCAGATATAATCTGCTGATATTTCCTCCTGTTTCCGTCGTGATGATTAGCTAGTTTAGTCAAGTATTGACTTGATACACGTTGGTTCGTTTATTTTTATTTCTAAATTGTGTAAGATATTCTTCAAAGTATCATATAGGTGATATTATACAGATTTAGCCATGCATGAATGTCAATGTCGTCAAATTTAAATTTTGTCCTCACTATTTCATTATGTAAATTAAAATATTTTATCCATGTATATCAACGTCCTTGATAAATGTATGACGAACACAATGTTTTTGGCTGATTACTTCAGGCTAAAATGAAATCTACATTATATTGTAAAAAAATAATTTATATCAAATCTTTAGAAACGTTATCTTACAAAACATGCTTACATTTCCTTTCCCTTCACTCTTATGGGGGGCTATAATACAATTGTTCAAATATACTAAGGCATTACGGAGGTTAAATCTGTCACTTTTTTATTTTTCAATACTAAGTGTTATTTCAGGAATAAAATGAACCTAAT
This sequence comes from Crassadoma gigantea, assembly GCA_032360845.1. Taxonomy (NCBI): domain Eukaryota; kingdom Metazoa; phylum Mollusca; class Bivalvia; order Pectinida; family Pectinidae; genus Crassadoma; species Crassadoma gigantea. The sequence continues at coordinate 12,401 of JAULCA010019786.1, forward strand.
TGAAATAAGCACAAGTATCCAGTTATGGTCCCTGTAATGTGGCTCCAATTTCTTGCCTCACTTATACAAATGATATAACTTATTTGTGGTCAGGTCTGCGATAACATACAAGTGGAATCTTTTAGGTTTTCTCCTGATGTATGAAAATGTTTACCAATCTTGAATGTATTGTTTAAATAAATGCTTACAGCATGTTTTTGAAGAATTTATAAACGGTTATATTGATTTAAGGGAACCTGCAAAACATAATATTTCCACATTTGAAGTCTCTTTTTTTTTCTCAAGAAATTGAGTTGGAGCATTTTGTTTCATGAATCTCATCAATATATTTCACTTTTTTATAATCAGTGACTTGGATCATTGATTTTTCAGAAATATTACATATACACAGAAAATGTGTACAATGGAACCTTCCATTCATTCATTCCTGTCTGAACTTAGAAGCATCAATGAATTAGCAATATCCAAATTACCAAATTGTGCTACTGCTTTCAAAGGAGATGTTTATGATATACAGTGGCATATATTCTCACGTGATCTATCCTGATTAATCAGTCTCGAAAAACTGAATTTGTCAATAGTCTTATCGTTTTGGAACCAAAATGTCTAGACTTTTAGGGTTCCAAATAGAGATTTTAGAAGGTTTTATACAAATTGAAGCTTTTTTACTACTGTTTGTCATACTGCTAGATTGTCATATAACAAATAAAATATTTTAGATATTATATAAACGTGTAAAATATCCTGTCACACCTGGCGATAGCATTAGAATAGTCCACATCAATAGATAGCCTAACCTATTGTTTAATTTAGGGGTGGTTGATAAGTTTAACCTCAACCACGTTTAAAGATATATATAAAACATCTACAAAATCATTTTTGTATACATTTTAATGAATCATATCACAAAAATGTTCGATATTCATATTCATCTTTAGTCCAAATGAAACTGCTGGTAAGGTTTGAACGACGGTAGTCTGTTTCATTAACTGTTAAAAGTTGACACAGATGTTGATACTTTATTTGTATGTTTCTCACTGTTGATGTCTTTTGCATAAATCAAAACGGTATTTAAATCTAGCATATTTATACACTACAGTTGTATTTATTAATATCCATATAAAATAGGGAATATTTTCGTTGACTTAACATATTCAATATTGCTGATAAAAAAATGATAACATAAGAATCGAAAGGCGTTTCTGGCTTTCAAAACTTTCTGATTATAAATAATTGTTGCAGTAAATCGTTTTGGTAGATGCCATTGTTTTCACAAGACAATTTTCAATACGGACAGACACATATACAAAGTCTTTTACCAATTATTTAAGGTTTGATTTATGCAAATCAACTCATAAATGATGTATACTTATCAACGTTGTGCAGATGTTTGACATCAGGCAAGAGGTATATTTGCTTTTGTGTATTTCTTATGTTTGAATGCACACGAAGCTCACCTTACATTTGTTGTAATGCTTGCCATGTGAAGAGACACATTTTCTCTGCATCAAGTGAACATATTGATGAATCCTCATGTTTCAAGGAAATGCTTTGGATTGATGTCAACTCTTTGTAACTTTAGCAAACTCCTCCATGCATTGATCTGGATGAGTCCACTATGGTCTACAGTGGAGAGGGGATTAATTAGCTAGCTAAATGGTTGTGAAACCTGTGACTTCGTGTAAATCAAGAACATTTTTATGGATGACGTAAACAATAGATTTTCTATTGTTTTCAAGATCGTTTTCAATACCTTTAAAATTAATTTTTCCCTACTACAGTAAACAAATATAAGATTTATGTAAGGTTTAATGGATAATTTGTTAGCTAGGAAATGTAACAACATATTATGGATGCTTTTGAATTTGTGTCTTTTCCAGGTGAACACAATATCACGACATTTCCTCACTTTCCTGACATAATTATTTTAAGATACAAAAACTAAATGGCAAAATGATTATATTATTAGAAATATATATGTCTGTATCATGTTGGATATCATTACCTATATAAATATATATATATACATAGTTTTACTAGCTTGCTGTTCTGTATAAATGTCATACCCATAGTGTAGCGAGAATGAGTCTCAACTTCACACCAAGTTACACAGTAAGAAAAAAACTAATCTCCCCTAAAATTTAATATGGAATCAGAAAAAAAATCTGAAATTACTCGGTATTCATTTTCTGAACTCTGTGTCTGCATTGCTGTTTCACTTAAATATCTCAATATGAATAAGATAAGGATCAATTCATAAGGAAAAAAATGAAGCATTGCATGGTTTATCAATTTTTTGCAAAGTAATGTTTAAATGCTTAAACTATAAAAATGACAAATTTTCTTGTTTTTTTTTCTCAATACTTTCTTGAACTTGCTAGCGTTAAAACTTTTCCAAATATTACTCATTTGTTTTAAAAAATGTTTCTTTAAAAATCAAAGGTATCTTGTTCAAAATAGAACCTATTGATCTTAATGATTTCATAGCTTGAAATTGTCTTGCAATGGTCTTGTGGATATTAATTTTTACGGGACTGATGTTATATTTTTCGACTGTGTGATTCAATGTGAACTATGTATTGATTGTTGTTGTGGGGAACTGTTGTGTATGTATGAGGTGCTAATGTATACCTAGATTGTCCGTGGGACAAAACAAGCTTTAAAGTTATTATAGACAAAGTACCGACAGGTGCAAGTTAAGAGAAATAAATAGAGGAGAAAATCTGGTGTTTTATTATTTTTTCCAGCTTACCTGCATTTTATTATTATTTTAGTATTACAGTCTAGAAAGGTCAGTTGACATCAGATGATTTAAACCATATATTTGATTCCCCTCCGATACTCTACATTTCAAGTCAAAGATGTGGTTTTAATCAGATTGATTTCGTTTGTTCATACCTTTCCGAATCTTTCAAAAAATGTTAAATTCATAAATGTCCCTAAAATGTAATAATCAGTTTTTCAGAATGCATATTGAAGGAAATGGTCACCCAAACTGTTTCAATATGAGACATCTATCAAAAGTAATGCAGATCTTCAACCACAAACACAAACTAAATTTCGGTGTTTTACCTTCAAATAAAGTTTTATCACAACGCAATAATAAATTGCTGGAGTAATGTTATCGCATTGGTTGATAAATTTGCATATACATGTGTGTATAGATATATTTAATAATGATGACCTTGGCCTTCACCTTGGAACCTTGAATCACAGATACATCAGAGGAATTCTAGTATTTTAAGCTCACCTACCCGAAGGGCAAGAGAGCTTATGCCATGGTGTGGCGTCCGTCGTCTGTTGTCTGTCCATCCGGCATCAACTTTTCTATTCAATCGACTTCTTTTCAATAACCAAAAGGCCCAAGGTACTGATATTGGGCCTGTAGCATGCTGGGATGAAGGGCTACCAAGTTTGTTCAAATGAATGACCTTGATTCTCTTTCAAGGTCACAGGGGTCAAATGTCTTAAAACTCTTCAAGCATCTTCTTTTCAATAACCAAAAGGCCCACGGTACTGTTTGTTGGCATGAAGCATGTTTGGAAAAGTTGCTACCAAGTTTGTTGAAATGAATAACCTTGGCTTGCTTTCAAGGTCACAGGGGTCAAATATCTCAAAATCTTCATCAACTTTCTCTCAACAAACAAAATGCCAAGGGTACTGATGTTTGGCTTGTAGCATGCTGGAATGAAGGGCTACGAAGTTTGTTCAAATGAATGACCTTGACCCACTTTCAAGGTCACAGGGGTCGAATGTCTTAAAAATCTTCAAACAACTTCTTCTTAATCACCAAAAGACACAGGGTACTGATATTTGGCCAGTAGCATGCTGGTATGAAGGGCTACCAAGTTTGTTCAAATGAATTACCTTTCCCCACTTTCAAGATCACAGGGGTCAAATGTCTTAAAAGCCTTCAATAAACTTCTCAATAACCAAAAGGCCCATGAAAATGATATTTAGTATGTATCAAGCTTGGATGATGGGCTATCATGTTTGTTCAAATGAATGACACTGACCCTCTTTCAAGGTCACAGGGGTCAAAAGTCTTAAAAATCTTCAAATAACTTCTTCTCCATAACCAAAAGGCACAAGGTACTGATTTAGAGCCTGTAGCATATTTGGAAGAAGGGCTACTAAGTTGTTAAAATGAATTACCTTGACCTGCTTTCAAGGTCACAGGAGTCAGATTTCTTATAATCTTCAAACGACATCTCAATAACTAAAAGGCACAGGGTACTGATTTTGGGCATTAGCATGCTAGGATGAAGTGCTATCATGTTTGTTCAAATATATGACCTTGACCCACTTTCCAGGTCAAATGGGTTGAATGTCTCAAAATCTTCCTACAACTTCTTCTCAATAACCAAAAGGCATATGGTACAGAGGCTTCAGAGTTTGTTCAATGTAATGACCTTGTTCGAAATTCAAGGTCACATAGATCGAATGATTTAAATCTTTCAACAGGTTGTTTTGAATGACTTATAGTCATTAATAATGATATAATGCTTGTAGCTTTAATTTAGATTACCTTTTAGGTTACAAGTGTGAGATTAATACCAGGTGAGTGATGCAGGCCCATTGGGCCTCTTGTACTTTTGTTTAAAGCTTGATTTAAATGATGTCGCGATGACAATAAATCAGGACAGACATTGATAGGCTGGGCCTAAATGTCTACCTTGACAATGGCAGAACAATATTATGGGTATGGATCGGGGTTACTCAAGGAGAATTATGTAAATGGTCATATTTGACGCATGTCTCGTTTACTTAATCAGGCGCCGAGTGATGTCTAACTGTCTACTATCTCTAGCCCTCATCCATTTGGAGCCGTGTGTTATACTATATCTAGCCCTCGTCCATTCGGAGCCGTGTGTTTTAGGCCGACGTTAGACGCAAGCACTGGCCCAATGTTGGTTCCTTAGCTGTTAATAGTACATACACACCTACCTTAGTGAATGGCCTTCGGCTATTGTTGGACAAAAGGCCTTCACTATTATTCTCCATCTGACTTTTGGGTTGCTGATGATGATCACAACCCGACTCCAGAGTTCATCCCAGGTCGTAGCTGGTTGACATGAAGCAAGCGATTGTTAAAACGTTGAAATGGAGCTGGCACTTAATGTAAGTGTCCTCCTTTCCTTTCGTGATCACTATTACCCACACTGAGGTGTATGTTATCAAGATTGATGTCGTTTCTAATCCTGCTGCAATATGCCACCGAGTATCAGCCGTATGGGGCAGTATCATACATTTTCGGCATACTGTATATATCACCAAATATAGACGAAATTGCCTATGTGTGTCTTCAGTTCATCTTTCGAGGGAAAGGTACAAAAAATGCTGAGGGATGTCTTGGCATCGAGATTGTTTAAAGATTTAGTCGTTCGATGTAGGAACAAATAATGTTACCATTTCACTGCACCATAGAGCCATTCCCCATTAATACAATGCCTGCCTTCCCTCTTCGGAATACTATACCAGCGTCCTATTCTCATTGTCAACACATGTACCAGACTCTCCCCCAGGTCATGCTAGCCTCCCAAAATCAGAAGTAAAATAACAGTCTTTCTTAGTTTTGAAACACCAGCCTCCCCTCCTTAATACAAATATATAATACTAGTAGTTCCTCTTTATACCATCCTCCTCAGAAAGAAACAAACCAACCTCACTTACTTGAATGTCAGGCAATTTACTATGCTGTACAATTGTTACGAATATATCATGCAATACTTATAGTCTTCCTCATTCATTTGTCACATACGTACTTTAGACACAAATTTGACACAACGGGACTTATGTATTGGGCATATTTAACCTTTCACAGAACACTTAATTTTTTTAATTTCTTTCTTCAGTTTTCCTTGTCCATTAGACACACGGCCCATGTCGACGAAACCCTTGCACGCTGAAACTCAGATGGTGTGCTCAAACCCAATCACACGTTTCAGTGATAAAGTAATAAAACTTCATATTTTGAAAATGATTTTGAAGAATTGTGGGAAGACCTTTAAGCGAAATACCCATTTTTAGCTCAGCTGGTCCGCAGGACCATGGTGAGCTTATGCCATACCGCAGCGTCCGTCGTCCGTCTGTCCGTCAACTTTTCCTTTAAAGCATTACTAGTCCTGAAGGGCCAAGCAGATTTTGACCAAATTTAGTCTGAAGCATCCTTCGGTGAAAGGGAAATTAATCTTGTATAAACTGTGGGTCTGGTCCCCAGGGACCAAAAGGGGCGTGGCCTAATAGGGGTGAAAGAATGTGTTCCATATTTGGTCTGAAGCATCCTTTGGTGAAGAGGAACCAATTCTGTATAAACGGTGGGTCTGGCCCCCAGGGGCCTGAAGGGAGGGACCCAATAA
>JAULCA010020008.1:0-13876 GCA_032360845.1 Crassadoma gigantea
GCCAGTAAGAATGATTTGTGTTCAGGAGTTATCTCACACACATGCATTTGAATACAGACAGACAAAATGAACTCTCTACTAAGTTATGAGTATACATATACGTTGAAAACTCCTCTACAAAGTGGGGGGGAATCAATACTGTATACCAGGAAACTTTCGCCACATTTTAACTTTCACCCTTTTCGCCTTCTGATCCGAAGGTGATGGCATAGGTTTTGTCACTATTTCATCTACAATAAGGCTTTACTCAGGTACCGTATGTGATGCAATTGAATTGTAGGGTGAATTTAACATTGGGCAAAAAGGGTCTCTCTTGGTGAAGGGCAAAAGTTTCATGGTATACTGTATATACAGCCTTGCTAATCATAAAGGTCTCTAAAACATTATTCATGTCTTATATGATTTACCAAATACCACAATGCTGCAGTAAGTACCATTACAGATCTCCAATGACTTAACTAATCTCACAGCTCTGCAATGACTTTAACCAAAACTTGAAATATTTAGTGAGCTCAGCAATGAAGACATTTTTGCCAAAAATAATTTCTGAAGCTTTACAATGACTTCCCTTCTCCTAAAATACCCTGTAAGTTCTGTAATGATTTAACTTTTATGCAAAAGGATTCTTGGAAGTTTTGTAATAACCCACCTAATCCGAGGAGATCTTGTGAGCTCTTGGCAGGCTGTGGTTTGTTCTCAGCCTTTTTCGGAGGTGGTGAGGTCTCCTCACTACTTTGCTTGGAGACGTTACCAGTGGCTGCCTTAGTTCCAGGTTTTGGTACCTATAGTCATAAGAAATTGTTTAAACAACACACAAGAATACAAGTCAAATCACCATGCATCCTCTTTTGAACATCTGACATTAATTTTGTGCTTCTTTTCACAAGCTTGTAGCAAAATACAATCCATTAACACAAGCTTCATATATTTATAATACTACTGTTTTATCAACCAAACAAATACATACATTTACTAGTTCTACAAAGACAGATTGTGAGCTTCTGCTTCTAAAAGGTTATGTTGACCACTGACCAACATATATGGTCACTACAGTGGTGACACAGGATGCGATGGTGAAATTCACTCTATATTTATTAAACAATTCTGACCTACAATCAATTATCAATCACACCAATATTCAAACTTGTTCAAGATATGTCAAGGCAAAATATCTATGAAGTTTTATCAAAATCTGTCCAGGAATACAGACATTAGAGTGATAGAGTGATAACAGGGTGTGACATAAATGGATGGACAGAGAGACAGACAGAAGTATAGATCTTACAGAATTCAGCTGAATTCCTGAACTTTTGGCTCTGGCTTTCCTTTTGTCAGCCTTGTCCTCCAACTCCAACTGTAATCAGAAAAGCAAGTATGCCTGTTTACATGTGACCAATAGACTTAGGATAGTAGTGACCGATAGTTTTATCCCCAACAGCTTTACAATACTGATCTGGGTCACATATATCTTGAGTTTCCTTTGGCCCTGACACCAGATATCTATATGTCAAAATGTCTTGAGTCTGGTGTCCGGGCCAGAGGAAACTCGGGCTAGGTCACATAATGTTATCATACTATGTTTTTGATTGGTATATGTAATTTTTAAAAATGTTCAATAGGGTACAATTGTATATATAGAATCACAATGGGCAAATTTTTAAAATAATAAGGTAGCATCCTAGGAACGTTTTTTCTTTCACCAATGAAAAGTGGAATTCATATTCATTTCATCATTGAGCAATTACAAAGGTGATGAAGAATTATTATTTGTCTTTTATAATTCAAATTGACCACAAAAAGACACATGACAAATATATTTCCTTTACAAATGTACTTCAAGACAATACTAGATATTCATGCCTAAAAACTTAAATATGAAATCTATTACTTATGAATTTATTACCCTGAAACCCCAAAAACGACAAGAAGCATCATGTTGATAGAATTTGTATGCACACTGCATTAAACTATAAGTACATACTACAGTTCAGCAATGATTTATTCTTCCTAATTTGATATTAAACAATACACCACTGTAGCACACTGTATAACGAATCACCAGCATCAGTACACAGAAGTTTGGTGTCTTTGTTCCTAACAAAAAAAACAATGATACTGCTTACAATAATATTACCAAATATTGTTTGTGTTGCGCGTATATACCCATACTGGAGGATCTCAAGTCCAACACCTCATCAATCACTACTGTAGGCCCAACACCATGTTTACATCATAATTATACACGACATCTATCATACGATTTATCAAACGTGACAGGTCATCATGCTACATGTACTAGCACCATAGTTATATACTTTCTAACCTCTATCATACTCTGACCTTGCTAACCCTTTCACTCCCATGTAACTTTAGTAGACTCTACCATGCAATGATATGGATGAGTCCATTATGGTCCACAGTGGTGAAAGGGTTAATCACATTAATATAAATAGGATACATATAACATGCTTACAAATTAAAACAGATGCCAATTAATAAAAACAACTATCAAATACAATTCATCATTTCACCAATCTGGAAGTATACTTGACAGAAAAACATTCCACAATTTTCTTAAAGACATTTCCATGATCAAAGACATTTCCATGATCAAAGACATTTCTATGATTAAAGACATTTCCATGAATAAGCAAGCTCCACAATTTTCTTGAAGAGACTTCCATAAATAATTAAGTTAAGCTTTCTGAGATATGTTTGAACATTTAATTAGCAATCATCAAATAGCCAATAATTAAGTTAATGAATATGCAAATGATTTATGTTGGTTAAATGTTATGTTACAATCAATAAGCAGTATAAGCAAGTACTATCTACAGTACCCTTTACCATGGCATTACTGATAGAAGTTGTAAACAAATATGATTGTCAGACATTGGCATGTACATGTAATGCATTATAATTTTAAACACTTTATTTTAATCAACAACTTCAATTTTTTTAACTCTCAGTTGTCAGTTTTCCAAAGAAATGGTGCAAAAATTACATGTTTAACTTGTTATATATATAAGGAACCACATATAATGTTGACAGTTTGTATTAGTTTGTTATAATTAAATACCAGTGAGGAACACAATTTTACTTTTTTGACAGTTGTTGTTTGTTGGTGTTGTTGTTTGTTGTTGTTATAGGCCAGTTAGAAATTACTTTCATGAGCAAAATATTAATTTACAAATACTATAAGTAGCAAGGAGAATATGAGTATTTTTTTTTAATTCTATAAATGTATGTTCACTGCAATAACCAGCCATGGACAATACCTTGCCTGGGTACTTGTAATTCAGCAACCTTGTATTTGTACTTATGTATAAATAACATCAATTTATAAAACTGACTCATAGATCTAGATCTGTACTCATGTTTAGGGGTAACTTTGATTTTAGATATGTGATTTTTACTAATTCTAGGTGAATCTTAACAATGTGTGTTAATATTAAAATCTATATTTGTGAGCAATTCAAAGAGTTTCAGTGATAAAGATATTGAGACTAAGTGTCTCCTGAAGCACACGTCTACAGAGCAGGACAAAACAGCTGTTGAACATAAGACTATATCTACCCTTTACCATGCCGCTTACCGAGTCAGTTCTCAGCTGTTGGGAAAAGCTTTCATTAGTGATGTCAGACTAAATATCACACCAGTCACCAAGTGATTATCAATATAATTAGCTCATTCTGAAAAGCTTTCATTGTTAACATTATACACAGCAAACTACATTTGTATTACAATGAATTAAATTTGCTGATTATTCCTGTGAATTAAATTAAGCATTTATACATGTATATTTGTAGCAGGAAAAACTAAAAGTTGCTCAAACAAATTCATCATTTATTTTACTTCCCTTCATTTATCTTCTGACATTTTAATATAACATCTCCTAGCTGTGGGAACTGTAGCTTCTAGGCCCAATCTTTTTTTTCTGTTTCATGGCTATGGTCCAATATTAGAAAAAAAAATATTAAATGATCGGGTCTAAAAGCTACAGTTTCTGCACTAAACATCTCCTTGATAGTGACTTTATCAAATGTACTAAAGTGAACAACATTGTCATGACAACTTTGTTGTAACTCCTGCCAGCATGTAACAGAGAAAGAGGCTACAGTCTAATGAAGTTGCACATTATGTGGTACATAGATATAACGAAATATATACAGAAATAATATATGTGTTCTAAATGCTCATTCACTGCAAAGAAAGTGTCTTTATCTATCAAATTAGTTGTCAACAACAAAAAAGAACTGCACAATAAAAACAAAAATGGCTAAATTAAAAAATAAGTCAGGGATCAATCTAGGTTTTAGGGAAATCTTCGATTTTCCAGATTTTGGGGAAATTAAAATTTTGATACAAGGCTCTAGCGTCATGAAGGTTAAAGATAAATAATTTGTCCAACATTCATGTGTGCAGCATATTTCAGTTTATACATAATTTTTAGCTTAAAATTGTAGATTTTTTGTTTAAATTATGCGAAGAAAATAATGTATATATATGCATTTTAACTGCTGAACTTTAAAGAGAACAATCACCATCTTTTGTCTTTTGACGAATTAGGGGAATTTTAAAGCACATGGGGGGGGGGGGGGTTCGAAGAACAAAGGAGTATTCTTCTGTAGGGAAATTACCAATAAACATTAGTGAATCAAGTCTAGATTGATTCCAGCAAGTTACAGCAATCACATCAGCAAAGATCTATAGCTATTACTCAATGATGATGACATGTACACCACACACTGTCAATGTGTCAGAGCATCACATGGTACAATGTACCACATACTTACCTCCTTAGGTATAGACGGCTTAGGTGGAACCCACTCTCTAGCAATGTACTTCTTCTGCTCATACTTGGCCCTTATAAAGGATTCCAGCGATCTTCTAACAACCATTAAGGGGGAAATCTTTGTTACAATTTACAGATCAATATCATATTCAACAACGAATCTAGTTTTGTCTAAGTTTTCATAAAATACTCATCAAATGCGTTGCCACTGTTACATTTTTGAAAAAAGAAATTGGAGCTATTCTACAAGATTTGTCTTTACACTATACAGCTCAATCACAGACACCTGACCATTCCTATTTCTTATCCTGCACATCTCCCTCTCTTATATTATATGTGAAGGCTTTTAATGCTGAAACTATATGCATACTTTAAAAGTCCCTACTTAAATATAGATGATTATAACTGGGACAAACAGTTGATAGAATATATAACCAATCACTGTATATCTATAATTATATAATGCTATGATAATTAATTGGTAAAGGATACGAATCTGTCTGTGGTCGTCTAAATCCATCTGGAACATTGGCTTCATATACTGCTCTTGCCCTGCTGTTCCCCATCTCCATCATCATCTACAATCACAACACATACTGATGAAATACAACAGCTTCATAAGTCCACAACATCAAATTAAATCTTGTCAAATCATCAACCCTAAAGATGCATTTAATCTCTTCCAATTCAAAGGTTGGAATAGTTCATTATGAAATTTCTGGAGTAAATGAGTTAAGTTACTTGTCATGCACAAATTACATATATACAACACTTGGAAACGATGCAAAAAGATGCAAGGTACACTTCCAAATTTGAAGTACCCTGGTGCTAACCTGCAAACATATTCAAATTTGTACAAAATGTCTACTAGCTAGTAGCCTGACTTGTATTTTGTAAAATTATTTCACTAGTTCAATCACTCCTGCCACATAATATCTATTTATAATTAATTAACCCTGACATCTTTTCTAAATGCTGTAATATATGCAACAAAAACATACAGCAATTCATCAAAACCTGTTGCAAATTAAAACTCCTAGTTGTCTTTATATTGGTAAAGTGAGGCAATATCCTGTAAAAGGTAAAAAAAGACACTACATATGTAGTTAAACTTACAGCTACTTGTTCTGTAGTCCATGAATCCAAATTCACTGACTTCACTTTAGATATGTGAACTCCTAAATTCCTGTGTATTCCAGCACAACGAATACACAGAAATATTCCAAGATTCCATGATGCCCATCTCGGTCCTGAATAAAAAAAATTCTATATGATAATAAACAGAAAGTAACTGAAACTAAACTAATGTTCACACCTGCAACCTTCACTTGAAAAATGCAATTTGGTCTGACTGTGATTCAAACCTTAGACCTCCTTATGTTCTAGATAGAATCTTTGACCAAAGAAGCTATCTGGTCACCCAGCTCTGTCCTGCTACAATACTAACAATACAAATCATTTTAAAGAGTTCCGAGGCCGAAACTCTTGACATTGTGGTTGTAACATTATAATGTGGAAGAACAGACATGATTTGTAAGTCAATACTGGGTATTCCATTTTCTAAAAATTCATGAAATATTTAAACATAAGCTTTAGGTATTCACTTTGTACTGCTAAGTTCAAGAGTTAATTCTTTGCCAGATTGCAGACAAATAATCATGAAGCATTTAAAGCAAGTTTATCAATTTGAAGTATACTCATTAAATAAACTCTAGAAAATGTTTGTACACATATAGATGCCTCTGCCCCTAATTTGATGGAAATGAATTGAAGTTAAGTGCACTGGCAACCCAAACCAAAGAAATATAAATGTAGCAAAACTGGACTGGGTGAACCGTTGGCGACCAGATAGCTCTATAGATATGTAGAGCGTCCATCTAGAGTTTAGAGGGTCCCAGTTTTGAACCTGGTCAGGGCGTGCATTTTTCATCTCCCATTACATATAACCAAAGCCGTCAGGAATACAAATATAATAGGTCATTATGGCTTTATTTGATCTATTGGTGTAGAACATTATTGATATGTATCCACAGAAGAATAAGTCAAAAGGCTGTTGTGCTGGACTTTCAGTATACGTATTTGAGTAACAGAGTTAGTTATAAGCCTAAAGTCTTGTCATAATCAATCATGATCACTGTGACACAGCGACCTTCATTTAAGTACATTGATAGATATCTTTAGGATAAATAGCCATGAATGTTGAAAGATTGACCTTGGGGAGGATACCATGTTCTCATCATCACCTCTAGATCTCTTGAAAATTAATTTCTAGCTACATAGTCTGTATGATAACATGTACCATATTATAATGAAATGTGGACAAATACTTGTAAAATGTTGTTGTATACATACATGTATCTTTCATTTGACCTTTTCAACCTTGCTTTGGCAGGTCATGATCTAATATTTCGCTCCAAGACTGTACCAACACTTGCATCATTAAAGTAAGTTGGGTAATATTGATAATCACTGTTGGTTATATATATTGTAAGTGTGTCGTTGACTGTCAAATCTGTGTTCTGTTGAGATTTCACTTAACCTATTATAAAACAATTTCTCGATACCTTAGGGTTTAATTATGTTCACTCATGCTCTCTGCACTCCTGGGATATGTCATAGCAAAATTGAAGGCCTGTGACTAGCTATTGGTCTCAGATAAAACATAACCTGACGAAACACTAACCTGATACTGTTCTTTGAAGATTACAGAGGAGTAACACCAAACTTCATAGCCAGTCAATTTTACCGTTTTTACCGATATTTGACTGTGAGATTCTTTGATGCACATCAAAGGATTAAACTAGGGCCTTGTTCCCTCCACAAGGTGGCGCACACCGAGTCTTCAATATTTTCATGACATATTACAGGAGTGAAAATAGTAAAAGTGACCATTACGCCTGGAGTATCGAGGATGATTCCAAGAGGAGGAAAGCACAAACTGTAAGGTATATTATAAGAGGACAGCTATATATGTATATAAACACCGACTTAGATAATCTAATTCTGTGATAGAGAATAAAACATAAAATAAAAATGATCTATGACTCCCATTGAACAGAAAATCTCTATCCTCAAATAATTTTTTACATTTTTTCATGTCTATAAAGTCCTACTAGTATAAATTTTATTTCACTTGATGCCTCTTACTGTCAGACAAAGAATTCGAATACAGGTGTGAAAATCGATGACATAACTGATCGCGTCAAGATCTATCAACCATCTTGATCGATAATTTCAAACATTTACGCTTAATCATGAACCTTTTTTTTCTATCAAACAACATAATTCGTCACTGTTTAAAATAGTATCCGACAAAGACTTAACATGTAACCACTGACAGTGGACAGGGGTGGTTACCTGTGAAACATAAACACGACATTTGATACATAATAAGACCGGTTTGAGCTCACCTTTCGCATCACAATCTACACAATATTTATTATCTTCATCTTTCAAAAGACCAGATAAAACAGCCTGGAACTTCTCTTGCTGAGCCTTAGTTTTTTCTTTTTCTGCTCTCGATGACATTTCTATCTTTTCCTTGGTCACTCCTCCGAAATGACAGCCGGATGAACGTACTTGTTAAAGGGAGATAACCCATGACGCGGATTAATTGCTGGCCACGCACACAATTGATTATTTCACTCCATTCTTCTGTTAAATAACTATTCAAAACTTACGATATAATTGGTATTTCATCGCTGAAAACTGCTTCACACGTATTCTGAAGATGAAAGACATGAAATCAGATTATGGATATGAACTATATTTTTGTGGATGGATAAATTAATTTTCTTACTTCCTGTTTCATTTTATTGGTAGTACAACACCATTTTGTATTGTACATTATAGCATATATTTTGATAACTAGTTAACGCTTTCACTTTTGATTTCTTCTATATCAAATACAGAAATTATACAATTGTTTTTGTTTATTAATACAAAAAAAGGGAAATGTTATTTCACATACTGTATTTAGAATAATATAGCAGCAAAAATGTTGAATCGTTAGCTTAGGACTGATAAATTCTTAACAAATTAAAATCTGTTAGTCGAGTGAGCTGGTGTTCAGCTCAGTATTCAGTTGACGAAAGAAATCATATGATTATAAATAAAACTATGATAACATAATAGTATGCAATTCTATTATTGAGTATGTGATAACTGAAATTTTGACACAATATATGAGTCTCAGTCGCACAAGTGTTGTTGTTTTATCAATTTAGATTATATTTATTATTAATAAATTAACAAACATCCATGGAATATCAATAAAATTTCAACAAGATGCCCAACGGATCTGCGTCATTCACCTGTTATTTAATTACTGTTCAAAGAAATTTTAGCACATATATATTTATATTTCTCATGGCACTTGAAAATCGGTCAAGATCGAGGGCCAATCTGATTAAAATCATATCTTGATCTGCGCTCCCGTTTCGTATACTATATGATTTTAATCACATTGGATCGAGGGCATGCGTCTGAGCGCTTCATCTATAATCAGGCCAATGCAGACAGGCCTATAGTAGGTTTTATTCGGTTATTTAGGTCACTGAAATGAACATTACGGTTAATTATGTGAACAAAATTTACAGTCCTTCATCCAAGCATCCTCGATACTCTTAGCTCCAGAGATTATGCTCATTTGTGGTATCTGCACCCTGCAACATGTCATAGCAAAATTGAAGGCACGCAGCTAGCTATTTGATTGGTCTCTAGTTAAATAACCTGACTAATAACTTGGCTGTTACTGTCCTTTCAAGATTACAGAGGAGCAACATCCAACTTCAAAGCCCGTCAATTTTACCGTTACGCGACTGCGGGGTTCTTTTTATGTACATCAGAGGACATCCTGGATATCCAGGAGTTTCGCTGGAATATGTCATAGCAAAACTGAAGGCACACAGGTAGTTTTTTAATTGGTGTCAGGTAAAACATCCCGACCAATTGATTACAGAGGAGCGACGCACAACTTCGAAGCCATTAAGTTTTACCGTTACGCGACTGCGAAATTCTTTTGATGTACATCAAAGGGTCAAACTAGTCTTCTCATCTCGTTCACAAGGTGCTTCGCACTGAACCTTCGATTTTGGTATATCATATTCCAGGGAAAGTGAGCCTAACACCTGGATATTGAGGATGATCAAAGAAACAAACCAGTCTTCTTGTCTCATTCACAAGGCGATACACCCGAAGCCATCAATTTTGCTGACAGTTTTGAAAATATGTTAATTCAAAACGAAAAGTAAAAACGGGAATTTCGAACTTACAAGAACTGAATGGAATTTCATCCATAGACCATCCCGTATTAAGTGGAATCCCTCAAGAAAGTGTCCTAGGTAAGGTACTATTTGTTATCTACATAAATGATCTACCGGAATGTAACTTGTCGAATACCTAATTGTTTGCCGACGACACAAAAATGTATAGAGAAATTATGAACGATGAGGGTATAAAAGTGATACAATGAGACGTTGATAATTTACAGGACTGGTCCAACACATGGACACGTAAATGTAGAGTACTTTAAATAAAATGAAAGGAAGTGAGAAGCTTCCAAATTGCTGAATAATGTTAGACTGCAAAATATATCGACTGAATGAATCATTGGAGTATTGACTGATAAAATTAAGTATCTGCATTGTTCGTCACGTATTCAACAGGCAGTAAACAAAACAAACAATATAATGGGGCTTATAAGTAGGTCATTTGTATATTTGGACGAAGTAACCATGCACTTTAAACAGCTGTCCAAGGCGCTGGTCCGTCCAGTGTACGTGGCGGGCCCAGGGGTGTTAACACCCTTTTTTTCTGTGTCCAAAAAATATCTGGACCTAGGTTTTTGAAGATTTTTCTCAATTTCATATGGGATTTCCTTCTAATAGCAACCCTCCATTGACCTATGATTTTCTATGGCTTTCCTTTGCCAGCAGTTTGAATATCTATATATGCCTAAGGGTGTTGCCCAAACAAGGTGTCCACTACTTATAAACTCTAAACAATAGAGGATTAATCCTCCATTGTATATATCAGTAGGGGTCTCCAGTCAGGTCAGAGGTCATGGCTCACCGGACTGACTCTACCTAATCTTATTGTTCTAATGTCACGGTGTGATGATCACCCTGTCGGTTGGGAGAGGACTATACCATCTATTATAATTAGGTATACAGGTAAAGTGTTATTTCAAAGGTAGAGTCTATTTCATGATATATATGTATTTCCATCGTAGGTTTCCAAGTACACGGTCACTAGGAGTGATTTATTATTCGAATTAAAAATATTCATAAAAAAACATTCAAAGACGATGAAGCACCTTTCTAAGCATCACTTCTTCAGGTGATTAATAAACATGTTAGCATACAAACCCTTTTTTGATTAGGTGTTGCCCTTGTACACATGTATGCATACTATTTCACAATGAAAAACAACCGATTAAATCATAATTCATATTTATGACAAAATAAAATATTATAAAATTGCCAAAATGCTCGCCTTAATTGCATGTACTTGGTAGTTTCGCACCCACTAACAGCTGAATCTACAGAAAAGCCCCAACCCCCTAAACTTTGACAAATGACCATTTTAAGAGCCTGACACATACATCATGAACATTTTAACCAAGAATCTACATTTTTACCATTTTTGTTACATAATGTGGTAACACTCGCTCGCGGGGTCGTCATAAAATATAAATACTCTACTTTATAAAATATAACCTGGAATAATACCGAAAACTCAGCAATCTGATTAAAAACGTGTCCTACATTCTCTACGCCTCACGTTATGAGATTGTAAACTAAGAAAACTGTTCACTCGATCTGTTTGTCAATAGAAATAATGTCCGATATAGACTTGTTTTCTACGATCGGCAGTGCTTGAAATAGATTAGTATTACATATTCAGGGGGAAAAAATCGCCTCGCTCCGCTAGGCAGTGGAAGTATAATTGTTCCATTCTGAGGAAAAGACTAATTCTATACAGTTTTTCTGACAGAAAGTTGTATACATGACTTTTCTTTTTTCTTTAATTTAGACAAGTGCAAAAAAACACGTCTTTTTTTAAGTTAAACAATTTGGGGCAACACCCAAAATGAATTCCTGGGCCCCCTGCCGTCCGCACCTGGACTAAGCGGCATATGTATCGAACCCACACAAATCAAAGTCATTGACACAATTGAGAGGGTACAGCGAAGGGAAATGAAATCACCAATCGCAACTCTTTACGTAATTGACAGCGTTGTTTGTCAATCATCCTCGATATCCAGGGGTAACGCTCTCTGCACCCCTGGGATATGTCATAATATAAGTGAAGGATAAGAAAGACTCCATGTACACCAAAAGAATCTAGCAGTTGCATAAAGGAAAAGTTTACTGTCGTCGCTCCTCTGTGATCTTCAAAGAACAGATATCTGTAATGACCCGTAGAATACGACAGTAGCAGTATTGATTTTTATTTGGGAAACGCTAAATATAGAAGAGGCCAAGGTACTGCCGTTAATAGCTTATGTAACTTTTTAGAAGTACTGGTCAAGGCTTAGAATAAATCGATTATGTCCACGTGCACAGCATCCCTCATCACTACGTATACGTTGACCAATGATAGTGTACGTTAATTTTAGCACCCATAAATACTGGGGTCATATATAACAAAAAGCGCGCACTGTTTCAGAGAGAACTGTATTATGTTTATTAGTTAAGGGAGATTTGTGAATCAATTAGAATGGAGTCTGAAAGTAGGTGTCGTGTGACAGAACTATAAGGGAAAAGTACGGATTACGGGAGAGAAATGGACGTATTGTGAACCGTGTATGTGTTATTGTGAACTTTACATGCTGGACTTAATAAATATGTGAACTTTATTTCTTGTGTCTGTTCTCTATCTCACCACAATTCCATCTCACGAGAAATTCGAGCCTCCTCCCCGGGAGAGAGCGCTACATATCTACCTGATTTTAGCAGACGGACATGTCGCTGACTGTGTTTTGCACATGGAGCTATATTGATTGTTCTTCGCCCTTCTGCTACATATCATATACTTGTTTCTCATAGAGCATTGTTTGTGGCCATGATGAAAGCTAGCTATTCCACTAAGGATGCATGTTATTTCGTCGGGAAGGTCTCAATGGTGAAGGGAACGAGGGATGGCGGAATATATCGCTATCGTCTGGTGTCTTTATATGTTGAATGGCGTACATAATTTGGTGGTTTAGTACATCTGTTAGGTCCTTAAAAGAACTTTTCCATTCTAGATTACATCCTTGTTGTTATACCCAATCTATGCCATTTTTATCTTGCTTTTGTTAATAGTTTTCGTGAGCAGAGAATTTATGTTAATATGTCTTTGTGTTTTTAAATGTCGTTCTTATTTTTTGTCTTTTCATAATTTCGTTGTAACGATAAAGTATATTAACCAGTTTCCTGATGCTAGAAGCTACATTCGTATGTACGAAATATTGTTCCTACTTTTTCTATCTTTCTTGAAAGCAACATTCCTGCTTCCCCCAGCTTCGGTGTTTGCATGTTTGCAACGATGAAGACTATGGACACGTTTTATAGCCGCCATCAGGATTTCGCATGGAAATATGCTATTTCTTTGTGTGATATATATGTTGATTTGTGTTGTTGTCACTACCCGAGTTTTCGATACAAGGCATTACTTGACTTCGACCTAGATTTACATCACCGGTATCATCGATGAAACAGAAGATGATAACCTTCCCAGGACACCTTGCCAAATCCTTCCTGTCCGTATCGAGGTCTCCAGGTACACCTCGCCAAATCCTACCTGTCCGTATCGAGGTCTCCAGGGACACCTCGCCAAATCCTTCCTGTCCGTATCGAGGTCTCCAGGAACACCTCGCCAAATCCTTCCTGTCCGTATCGAGGTCTCCAGGTAAATCTTTCCTTTGTTCATATTTTACCCTTGTTTATCGATTTGGAGTTCAAATTGTGGCTTTATTGACACTTTGGTATGTACTTCCTGTCATGAAATTCAAAGAAGAACGAACGTCTTTACACAGGTATTGTTGATTCCTATTTGGAGCAAATTGATGAGGGAAAGGACAAAAGATAATATACA
>JAULCA010020008.1:17751-31247 GCA_032360845.1 Crassadoma gigantea
AAACAAAAAAAGCAAAAACCAAAGCAAGTGGTCTTCTACATATGTTGTGAAAAGCGAACACTTTTTTCTTTTCAAACAGCCCATATCTATATGAAAGTACTTATTTATTCATTTATTTAATTATTCAAGAGTAGTGAATCTTACTGACCAGTAGTCGTAATAATCTGGATGCTCTTTGTTTTCTGCATTGTAAGACTCTTCGAATATTGTGTTCAGATTTTCATGAAAAATTATATTTTCTCTCCAGTTATAGATGATTATTTCAACTGGAAATCTGAAATGACACAGGAAACAAAACGGAATAACAAACGAATTAAATCTCATTCATACTCTAAATATGTAGAAATGAAACTGAGGTACTTGATGATATGTTATTGCTTGTCATGCATAACATGTTGTATATATCCCCAATATACGTTGATACTGTAGAATTTGATTTACATATATAATTACCACCTTTTTATGATATGATTGATTGATTGAGCGGTTTTACGTCCGATTCACTATAGCGTTGTTTGGTTATCTAGCAGACCTTTTAATGTCAAAGTTTTATGCATTTATAAACATGCAGGTATTGTATCTCGTGCAGTTTAGTAATTTTGATTTTGAGGTCATCGGCGAAATATTCAATATACACTAACAATGCTTTCATTATTTTATAACACTCGCAAGGCCAAGGAAGAGAAGTACAAATGAGCCCTAGCTATCAATGTTGTGCTCTGACTTATCATAATGGTGTACGATAAAAATGACGTGCGGTTAATACTCAGTTTGAACGTAGGAGATATGGTAGTGCATGTGCTAAAATAAAAGTTACATACGAGTAGGCTCTAAGAGCCAGCGTTGCCCTGGTAACGACCACCATATCCTCCGACTCCTGCTGGCGGTGGAGATCCTCAAGAAGAGTCCAGCTGCTTACGAACCGGTCCTTAAGGAGTCTGATGACGGACGGACTAGCGAGAGGACCCTCCCGTAAAGTCCGTCCCGAACCTATGATGTTAATGTGATTTATTTATGAATAGGAATAAAAAAGTACTGGTGTTTCGCAATATGTGAAACGGAATCAAGTGATAAATGGAGAATACCGGATGTTATGTTTTATCATACTTTCATTGTTTTACTTGACGGGTTCAGTTCACATTTACATGCTTCAAATTATTTCGTTCAGTTTTGTACACATGTCTTTAGATACACAATATTCTATATAATTTGATTACTTTCACCAATTACAGTGATACAAAGTAAACTGTACCTCAGCAGGATTGATCGTCTAAAGCACCCCAGAGAACGATGCTGTGCACGTACTTTTTCTCTACTGCAGCTCTTGAGAGTGCCTCACTTATGTTGTAATACTCGACCTGAATCATATTATATAAGGTACATTTAAGGCCAAGTTTTGAGAAATAAATCACTGTACTAGTCAGGAGATTTTCGATAGAAGGAACATCTATTTTTTTTCGTCTTTATTGCCATCGTAAAAGTTCAATCTTCACGGGTAAAAAATGAAATAGGTATCGAACCTGTTTAAATGGGAAGAATGCTTTTTGAAGCTGTAATTCAGCAGTGTGGTGTGATATTTCTTGTTTCCATTGAATATTTGGTACCGTCCTACTTAATTCTTTGCCACAGGAGGCTCGAGGTAAAGTAGAGGATGGTTCAAGGGAGGATAACTCCATCTGCTTCATGTAACCGATCTCAACTGTCAAAGTGTCATCTTTTCCATCACTGCCAGTGTCAGACGTCCATTCCATGTCTAAAAGAGAAAAGATGTTTCAACTGAATATATGAGATGCTTGAAAAAACTTGGATTCCTGTAAACTTGGTGTGGATATCTATCTGTCAAAATGTCTAAATCTGGTATCTAGCCAGAGGACACTCGGGCTATCTACACAACTAAAATATGTATGATATATTACTTTCTGGCCAAATATCAGCGTTCTAAGGCTAAATCAAGGAAATTCCTGACTTTATTATTCATCATCACCATAAGGACATAAAAAGGTGCACAAAAATTATTTTTTAGTGATGCAATCTATTTTATTCAGTGTACAATTTTACACCTTACCAACGTTTAAGGGTTTATCAGAGGGAACTGTCACTTGGAAGAAGTCAACATGAGATCCATCCGCCTCTATAATAAGTCTTCCAGCAAACTGAGACGGGGTGAACCAGAATGGTTGTTTAGAATTGTTATTCAGTTGAAATTCGGCGTGGAATCTGCATGAAAAAAAATATATAGAATTAAAGACAGTGCCAACATTCACATAACGGTTTGATACAAGACTAGATCCCTTTTTAGAAAACAAAGATGGTTATTTTCACAGTAAGAGAGTACATTTGGGAAGAAGCAAACAAGGTACTTACTGTAAAAAATTGAGGAAACTTCATCTGAGTGAAATCAAGTATTACTATTGCTTTCTTAAGATACCTTACCGAAACGTGATGTCCAATTTAGAAGATGAACGCGCTCTGAGAATAGCAAACCCTCCTCGAGGTTGGAATCTCGTCTGGAGAAATGGCTTTGAATGGAAGGAGGAGAGGAAACGTGTGAGAACGGCTTGGATACCATCTGTGTGAGAAGGATCAGCTTTTATTGGAGGGGAGGATTCAGGGGTATAAAGACTCCAAACATAGCCGACCTGTATGTCCCTGCTGGCAGGTAGAAAGGTTGTTAGATCCACCACCTGGACTTGAAATGTATTTGTCTTTGGTTTCGTCCACGATAGCAGAGCCTCTAGTGAGGTATCGTTCTGAAATTTAGTAATATTTATGAAAGATTCATGATCGATGCCAAAGATTGTGGTAAAAAGATTTAAATTTTCAGAAGTTAAGAGTACATTCAACTTGAAAAAAGAGAGATAACCCAAAACGTGAACTCATTTAAAGACCACTAGACCTATAACTCTCAATATAATTGACAATACAACCTTAAGTGCTCTTGATTCTGGTACATGCACAGACAGAAAGCATAATTACTTTATAACCATTTGTATGATGGAGATGGAAAAAAACGACATGTTTCATATAAAGTTAAATGAATTCATGATTTTAATATTTTAAAATTGTGAATCATGGCAAGAGTTATATCCCTTTAAACAGGGACGATTGTGCATGGGCAAATGCGTCACAAGATCGCATTGAAGATACATTCTTTAATATTATCAAAATATTCTATTGATCCTTTGCATGGATATGTTCACATACAGGCCAAAAATATGAACGTAAAACGCATACCTGTTGAACTAAAACTTTTGATGTCATCTTACCAGCAAGAATTCTAGTTGGTCTAGCTCTGCAGATCTCAATGAGTGGACATCCAAGGGAATAAAGCCACTGCATATTTGGAGGTATTCCTGACTGGATATCGCTCTTGTTCTTTCTGTTGTTGGCTACCAATTACAATAAATAACACACTCATATTAAAGTAACTGTTAATTAATGCAGTTCATATTCGTCTTGACATCGACACAATGTCAAAAACAAAATTTAAAGAAACGATATAAATGTTTACTTAGTATTTTCAACCACAATAACCTAAAGATACAATGACTCTAAGCTCATTCTCCATACAAACACTACTACTGCGAAATATCTTTAATTAGACATTGAACTGCACTTAGATAACCATATATTTTAACTATTCAGTAATGTGGATTGATATGGCATTTATAGCAGTATGGCTGATTGATCCACTGAAAATGAAACACACATGTGAATAGTTCATACTGATCGTAACACAACACGTAACTACGTACCTTTTGTAAATGTGGAACTAGCGACCAGAACTCAGCTCTGTTTATTTCGCCATCCTTGTCGACATCAAAATGGTCGAATAGTTCTACCTCGTTTACTGTTTCACCCAGGAACTCCGAGGAAGGATAATACATATACGATAACACTGCTACCAAGAGAGATACACCAACGAAAACTCTGTGATTGTTGATCATAATAATAGATGTACAAAATAACGCTTTCGGACTTACATGTGGCAAGTTGGTATACGTGACGTTGGGACAGTGGTGACAATGTGTAGCGGCCTTATCAGGAGAAATATTTCACATATAACATACTTATTTGTTACACAGTAACTCAATGTCCCCCCCGCCCCCTGAAGAAAGACCCGTAGTTGTTTGGTTGGTTAATTATGTATTACTTTCAAATGGTATGGTTGTCATATTATTGTAAGGAATAAAAAAAAGCGGACGATATTTTAATGATGCACTATTCTTTAATTCGACTTACATGTTAATTGTTGGTCAATTAGGAAATCAAACTAATAAGTATATAAATGTATTATTGATTTGCTAAATACATTTATTAAGTATCACTTTGTCTATTGTAGAACGAGGTTTCTTATCTGTGTAACTGACCAAAGGTGACCCGGTATGCGCCTGTTGACAGCTGTTTATCATACTATTTAAAGTAAGGTGTATTCTGGAAGCTCGACTATCAGATCTGATCTGCGCCTCAAAATGTACAAACTGTTTTTGATACAGCTTCTGGTAGTGTTCGCACTCTGGAATGTTTCCGAGTCTCGTGTATATACACAGGATGAACTTGATTTATTAGCAAGAGTGCACTATGACCAGGTTCCTCGACATCTGCAACTGATGCTGAAGAGAGGGAAGAAAATGGGTGACAGCAGGTTCAGTATAAAAACACACATGTTCTTAAAATTAGTGTATAGCGGAATAGTGTATTCTGATCAATATTATCACACCTCTTTATCAAAATAAAGATAGATGTAAATTATTTTTCGATATTACCTTTCTTAGTACGGGTTGGACATTGCTTGTACAAGGTATCTTAGGATACCACAACAGATAAAGGTCATACACAATGGTATGATAGCATGGAATTTTGATGTGATTTTGGTGGTCATAGGTCAAACAAAAGAGTCAAAAATGATACTTGATCAATTTTTGAAGTAAAAAGCTTGTACGTTAGATATAACCTGTAATTCCTCAACATGTTTAGATGATAATTGTACCAAAGTATGGTAACATCAATTGCTAAACATGTTTCGAATTTGGTGGACACTGGTCACTTTGTTTGTTTTTTTGAATATATATTCATGTTTTCTTTTTATAGAAACAGTCCTTGAGACTAAAAGAGTTCATTAAATATGAATTCTTTGGGCACATGTTTCAATGGCACAGCCATCTTTATCAAGTGCCTGATGCCTTAGGTATTTTCCTTAGTGATGGACACAAACATTGAGGCATTTGATAAAGATGGCTGTGCCATTGAAACGTTGTGCAAAAAACCCATATTTAATATTTATATTCATGAAACAAGTCATAAACTGACAGCTTTTTAATTAAAATAGCTATCTATATTATATTGGAAACGATTTGTAAAAAGACAATAACTTACGCGTTGGCATTGTAACCAGGTAAATACACGAAAGATGTCAAAAAGAGATTTAGTGTTATTTGTAAGTTGAAAGGTTGTTAGTTGTTTAATTCCGGTTACAGCAACTGGTGTTGTAAGAACGGTGCTGACCAGGTGGTACAAAACACCCAGATGACAAAGATTGTAGCCAAGACTATTCGGGAGTCGGTCCAGGTACACACACAGGACTCGTGCGGCTTCATGAACAGCCACAAGTGTGAGACTACGAATATACAATATGTGTAAGTCATTCTGCAGTAATAAACACCCGGGTCTTCTAGAGATTTGGTTCATTTAAATGATATTCGTTATTAGCTATTAATGTACTGAGATCTGTTTCGATGTTTGACCTGCTAATGTGTTCCATTTAGTTAATAAAACATTGATTTGTCTACTGGACTTCAAGAGAACAACGTGATCACATGAAAGTTGAGGGGTAAGTTTCACAACATTACATACCATTGAATGATTAGTTATATACTGTAATACCATAGACTATTATAGTATGTAAATCACATATTGACTGCGTTCTCAGCGTTACCTCACTAGCTATATTATTTGTGTATTTTCAATACAGTGAAAAACTGATAACCTACATCGATTACCAGCTCGTCCCTAACAAGAGCGTCTGTCCAGACGAACAAATCACGTGCTGTAACGGATACATACTGGCCGTTGATAATTGTTTGGGTACGTATGTCATCGGTATATGCAAGATATTACCAAAGTAGATTGATAGCACAAATCACAACGATATATTATACTTTACAAGTTTATAACAATCATCAGGTTATCAGGTTAGGTAGATGTTTTTTATAGTGGTCATTAGCATGCCTTGTTGTTATGTTGTCTTTACACCCAACCTGGTATTACTTTGGCCCAGAAATAACCGAGTTATCAGGATATAAAGTTATAAAATAAATGACCGAGTTATGAGGTTTAGAATTTATAAAAAAAAATAACAGTATCGGTCAGATCATATTTTACGAAATGTATATACCGTATCAGTAGAAATGTTCGCGTGTGGAAATGTTCGCATTGTAAACCTGCCAGCAGGTCGCAACGTGGAAACTTTTAATTTGTTAACCTATAAAACAGATCGCAGTGTGGAAAATATCGCGTTATAAATCCAATAAACAGATCGCGGAGAGTAAAATTTCGCATTGTAAACACATAAACAGATCACAGTGCGAGAACTATCGCGTTGACAATAGTTATGGAATCTATCTATGCGTGTGGATGTTTTCTGAATCTGACCTCATACTTTATGTAGAATTTGTGTCTTTGACATTATACATCGATTTGTTTGGTTTTGATTCGTAAGATTTTTATTATTGTACATTTTTCCACAGCGGCGGACGGACAATACCTCAGCTCCTTGACCGATGCCCTACTCAAGTTACAAGGTGCCGGACTTCTAGGATAAACATATTTGTCAGTTGAAATAAATCGAGAATTAAACATACTGATTTTGTTTCTTAATTGTTAATAGATAATCAGATTAACTCTTATCATTACAATCATACTGTGGTCGGCTGAAGCCAACTGAATTGTCGTATCGTCAAAAATATCACTTTTAAATGATTTGCTATTTTCTGATCATTATTGGATGTAAATTGAAATGTAAATGTGTATATTCAGAAATAAATAAAATAACAACAAATTATATTCACTCAGTGGAGCAGGAATAACGTATATTGTGAAGTCAACATCTTTCATGAGTATTCGTTTATATATTATCTGGTCTGTATGACCCAACAACTCTTACTTGTTAAGGAGGCTTGACCCTTTCGCAATTAACAATCACAATTCAATGAGACTTTCACAAAACAGTTATACAGCTTTTCAACACATATAATGAACCATATCTTTGTCTGAGGTATTCACAGGCAAATCTCATTAACGATACTCAAGGCTTACGATGCCGATTTGGCACTTTTTCGAATTTCAGTCGGAAAAATATTGTGTTTGTGTTTTCAAAGTGCCAAGTAACATCGTTAAAACTATGTTGGACCATTTTTTGACACCTATAGTGAAACATGTCAACATCTGAGGTTTTGACATGCAATAGGGCATCAACAATTATATAGGCTAAAGATTCTAACTGGACACTGTTTCAAAATGAAGTCTATAATTCTTATATATTGTTTACAACGTGCCAGGGCATATTGTTAGAACTGATACATGTATGCCACTTTTAACAACTATGCTACTAAATTTTACACTGAAATTCGAAAAAGTGTCGAGTTGGCATCTTTAGCCTGGAGCATCGTGGATGTCTTTTTACTAGTGAATACTTTGGACATTTATATGTTGCAGTAAAGGTGTTAAAATTGGCATAAGAGTTCTAAGAATGTGCTGGTACGTGGAAAATTAAAAGTTCTAATTTTAGACTGAAATTTTAAAATGTGCCCAGTGGGCATCTTTAACCAGTAGTATCGTTGATGTTAGGTATTAAGCTAGCCCAATATCTAATAAGTATCCAATATCCCGTTGGTTCGATATCGGGTGTTATCATATATCATCGCCACGCACGTGGACTTGTGTTTGCCCGGTGTCCCTATAATTTGCACTATGGGATTGAGATGCCCAATACGGTATACGGAAATAACCACACGCAAATACGACACGAAACACATGTGTATTACGAAGGTTGGGACGTTTTTCAAACATACCAAAATGGAAGATTTACACGCATTGCAAACGGATGCATTTCTTTGGGAAAGAAAGTAACCTTATCATTATCAGTATCTTTGAATTCCAATTTTGATCTTTTCTGTAAAGGCTGAGAAATATTGGAAAAGAAAATAAGGCATGTTATTTAATGTGTTATTAAAAAAATGGAAATTTATTATCGTTTATAAAAAGATAAAAAGGTTAAAATAAGAGAAAAAAATGTAAATGAACTCTTTCATTTTCAGTTATAATTAGGGTCAATTATTAAACAAACTTGATTTCTTGCTACGCTATTACCAACGGGAGAACCTTGATATTAAAATATAGAAACCAGCCATTCACGACTATTTTGAAGGATATTTAATAATCTCGAGATGAAAATATCATAGGACGTCATCTACTCATATGAGGTTTTGTTGTACGAATGAATGATAGCATTGATCAAAGATTAAGCAAAGAAAACACTTGATAAAATACTTGCATACCGATACATTGTATTGTATGACATGGTAACACACACAGTCTATTTAATAATGCATACATTGTTTTTAATGGCATGGTTACAACAACTGTCTATGTCAATACATGGGTATATTTTATTTCATGACAAGGTAATACTTACTGTCTATTAAAATACACTGGTACATTGTATAAACGACATGGAAACACCTACTATTTATTTTAATATATTGATACTTTGTATTTTAAGGCAAAGTAATACAAACTGCCCATTTATTTACACAAATTCATTGTAGTGTATGGCATGGTAAAACCTACTCTCTAATAAATACATTAATATATTGTATGTTATGGCATGGTAAAATATGCTGTCTAATAAATTCATTGATACCGTGTATTTTTATGGCATTGAAATACATACTGTCTGTTAAATATATTGATACATTGTATTTTATGGTAGGGTTACGTCTTCTGTCTATATCAATAACTGGTACATTGCATTTTATGACAATGTAACAACTACTGTCTACTTAAATAATTGATAAATTGTATTTTATGTTAGGTAACATATATCTTTTATTTAAATACACTGATGCATTGCATTCTATGGAAGGGTAACAAAAATGTCTTTTAATGACACATTCATACAATCACACACAAACGAACCAAAGAAAAACACCTGCATTTTATATTTCAATTTTTCCTAATGATGCTTTGTCAATAGCAAAAGAAATAAATCTATTATTTAAAAAATTGAGAACTAAATTTGATCAAATCAAGTGTATAAATCATACGATGAACTTTAAAGAGTAATTGTTCAAAATAAAGTAGTGGAAACAAAAATGTAACTAAATGAGGATAAAATACAGGGGTCGATATTCGGCCATGACCATCCAACGCTCTGCCAATGTTGTAATCTTAGCAAATGAAATAAATCCAGAAAAATACTTTGTTGCTCCAGCCTCTAAAAGAAAGGGATTATAATCCAAGTTCAGAAAACATTTACTCTGAAATGAAACTCTTCTTCGTGGTATTAACAATGCGTGAGGTATCTTATTCCTTCAATCACAACACACAAGCATACCAAATTATCGACAAAGAAGAGATCCGAAGTGAAAACCTATTCAAGTACAACGAAACGAACAGAAGAGACATCAAAAGAAAGAAAGAGCGAGAGAAGAAGAAAAAATGAAAGACTGAAACATCTTAATAAAAATCGTGAAACAGTCTTTAACTATGAAAGACACTGAAATATCAGGTACATGTACTTATGTCATTATTACAACAGTATTTTTCTCAAAGTAGATTAAAACTCCTCCGCGCGAAAACCCTCGATAAACGGTTATTTGTTTTAATGGATACATTCCTAGTACTTGGTTTCAAGGGGTTTCACGTTTTCGAGAAAGAGTAAGGTGTAAGTATTGTTCCAAATGTTGACAAAATTTCATGAACACCTCTCAATGCCTGAATGTGGATTAAAGGATCGAATAAATATCCCTGTATTGTAAATGTTTATAGTTCACACATGTATATTTCCCCCAATAAACACTGCATAAAATATCCTGTTGTTGTTTTCCAATAATATATCTTTGCTTGATATTCTAGTATTCATGTCAATTCGATCTATTTACCTGTTACATGTTCATTTTAATATTGTTTTATAGCTTTACAATACTGGTGATATTGAGTCTATTATAAAGCAAACTTTTGAATTATTATGTGTTTGTGTTTTCACCACGCCTAACAGAAGTTACATTGCAATGAGAAAATGAGAATGATGAAGTGATATTGAGTTACACTTAAACCAATTCCTAATAAAAATCTACTTTAATGATTAAGTAAATGTGATTTTGCTTAGTTTTTTTTCAATGTCAGGTCAGCAACAAATGCTAAAATTCTACATCTTAGAAGCATATGCCAGTGGTACCATATCATCAGCATACACATATAAGAACATGTCCATTATGTCAAATTGTAGCAGGTGTCAAATGCCGTTTAAAGATAATGTTTTTGACATTTATGGAATTAAATGAAATTGATGGCAAAAGATTGATCTTTACAGAAATAGGATAATGTAACTTCACATTAAAAAAACCCCCACATAGTTTTATATATAACTTCCTTTAGATAACGATACAATGCTTTACTAATTTGATATTGTATGTACGCATTTGTATTTCTTTTTTTACCTTTTGTACACAAATTACTTAAAAGCGACTAAATGACTTGCATTAATATGTCTTAGGTGAATGACTTACACTCTTTGATCCCGGATATCGTTTAACCTTACTCTGACCTCGTACAATAACCAATGTAAGTAAACAGCTGTTGTGGTTCGGTTTAGATAACAGGGTAATGTCCAGAGAAATAGAGCCCTGTTTCTTATACACATGCTTAGTTCTCGTCTTTCTCACACGAAAGGTCAACGTCATTGGTAGCACTAGAATGGTGCTTCTACTCATTGAGTCAAACATTAGACTGGCCACTGTCTCTAGAATATTGATTTATCAAGAAAACAATTCTAACTCTAAACATTTTGATCACTTAAATGTCTGATTTTAAGTTCTAAACAAGGGGGATATAAGCTAGCAGTAAAATACAGATGGAAAATTCTTCATAAAAAACTAAGGGGCTGGTAGCTAGTCTAGGACATACATTTACAAACCGTTCTTTTAATTTATTCACACATGAAACATAGTGAATTCTAACTTTAGGGGTTAATGAGGTAAAATTAATGTCTTGATGTGTTGATACAGTCAACTGCAAAGTGTAACCATTATAATGTATTCCTGGTAACTGATGATAGACAGAATCGATCAAAACAAATCCATATTTCACATATCTTCTTTTATCAGGAATCCATTATTTTTTTCAAATTTTATTCAACTATCGATATTATAAAATACATAATTTATTCTTTTTTTTCCACTTAATAAAAACAGCTTGAATAGGCAGATATACCGTATACAAGGAAACGTTCGCTGAAGTTTAATTTTCGTCTTTTCTTCATACTTAATGATTTATATACGCCATTTGTAACGTCGCTTTTAATTGGCTGATACAGCAGCGTAATAATTTCTAAGAGAAAAGAGTCCATCAATAAAAGTGGATTACCACAGTGAATGTGTATACTAGATTAAATTATAAGGATTAATTTGAATATATTCTTTATTTAATTGAGTTATAACACAAAAAACCGGAGTGTACTCTCATCATAAACCGCGTCGTAGTTTATTTAGAGTACACTCCTATTTTGTGTTATATATCAATAACATAAAAATATATTCAAGATAATCCTTAAATTTCTCATTAATACACATATATAACACCGAATTGATAGAAGTTTACAGCAGTATAGTGAACATCTGTATAAACGACAGTTCCTTCTTATCAGTCGATTATTTCTGAACATACAGTCAAAGATGGCAATCATGAAGACACTGGTCGTCTCACTCTTCCTTTATGTTACGACAGCTAGCTGTGGATCAACCTATATCGATATACTTTTGAAGTTGGGTAGGAAAGAATCTGTCCTCGATAGCGAGCTCAATGCATTAGCTCACGCCGACCCTGACGATCTTCCCGTCGCCGTGAGGACTCTAGTCCGTAGTATCCCTACTGGGTAAGCTAACAATGATAAAACAATTGTTTGTTACATCAGGTTTTTCATATCCCTTATGTAATGTAGATATAACGTTTCAATTATTGCATTCTAAATAGTAAAATAGAAATATGTTTACCTGTTTTAACACTTGTTATTTTGATTGATAAACCTTTGTGTGATTTTTATGTACTCTAACACATATGTGTTGATATGTTTGGGATGATATCATAAGTATGACATATATTGTCATATTTTGCTTTAACTTCATTTGGAATCCTTTGATAAAGACATGTCATATATTGAATATCACACATGATGTTTTTAGAGAAGCTATAGTTTTACAATTTTCTTTGTATTAATGAAACTGTACTTGTTTGACAGATCATATATACTATACGTATTTAAATTACCCATGATGATGTCAACAAAAAACCAATACTAGCTATATGTACGATGCTGGTATATGAGGCACCCACATAAACCAATGTGAGCCGTGAAACGAAAATATCCATAAATGCCTGATCAAATTTGTGTTTTTGTGTTATTATCATTTGTCTTTTTTTCCATTTGTACAGACAGCACCTTTGCTGTCGTAATAAGCCAGTGATCATTGAAACTAAGTCGAAGAAGGTCCAACGAGTGCGTGCTGTGGTGGACACAGTGGCTACGTCACATAAATGTGGATTGCTCGGTACAGGTCATTGCACAAATACAGATGAAGTTTACAGGTAATTGTGGAATTCTTTATACAGGTCACTGCACCAATACATATGCCGTTTACTGGTAAATGTGGGTTTCTTAATACAGAACGCTGAACTATTAAAGATGAAACTACAGGTAAATTTGGATTTCTCAATACAAAACACTGCACTAAAACAGATGAAATATACAGGTACAGGTCACTGCACTTTTACACATGAAGTTTACAGGTTAATGTAGACTGCTCAATACAGGTCACTGCACCAATACAAATTTAGTTTATAGGCATATGATGATTTCTTAATATAGGTCACTGCACCAATACAGATGAAGTTTACAGGTAAATGCGGATTTCTCAATATAGGACCAATGGTACGATACATAAAACATTTATCTTTCAACGATTGATTTATTTTAAAATGATTTAAATTTAGCAGTCATTTTATTCCAAACGACTAACGATATAAATTTGATTAAAACATACCACCTTCCTGGTTTGAGGGTATTAAGATAATTTCGTGGTAAAAATGTTTGTGGATACCCCCATATTAACAAAACAGCTAACTAGATTCGTTGTATTTACTTTCTTGGTTTCAAAACAACCACAAAAATTACGTAATATAAATGCAGATTTCATGTTATACAGTAGAGCACTGTTTTTTTT
>JAULCA010020009.1:0-18751 GCA_032360845.1 Crassadoma gigantea
AATCCGTACATCTACACATTCTTTGGCTATAGAAGTTGGAAGGTATAATAATATACCTAGAGAATGTAGATATTGTAGAAGACTAATTTCTTTTTTTATTAGTCTGTTCTAAATTCAAAATCTCAGATCCCGTTTTATCAAAAGCTCTTACTGGAATAATACATCTGTGTTTAAGGTCGTTCAGTTATTGAGTGTTCATGATATTAAAGAATTGTGTGTACAAGGAAAATTCATCCACGAGGCAAACAAATTAAGGGTATTTTAATGGAAATGATTGTACTCATTCTCTGTACATTGTCCATGACTTGTATGTTACATGTATTGTATGCTGATGGGCCAATGGCCTAAAGTCCGAATAAAACTTGAAACTTGAAAACTTGAAACTTGAAATCTAAAATTTGGTCAAAACATTAACTCGGTAGACATGGGATTATGTAATTAAACTTTAGGGTAGTCCCGCTTAACCAGACCTTGATCGTTTTGTAGTTCGGCGTAGCTTGCGCAGACAACAAGAGGGGCTCTCAGTTTATCAGCTATTCTTTAATATTATTTTCAACAATTAACGCTGCCGTTGATGTTGGTTCCCAATAGTTAAAAAAGAATAGTGAAGGTGAATATTTAAATTAAAGCCCTTTATTTGGAAATCTGACATTTCGTTTACTTTTTGACGAGATTTTTGCATGTAATATCAGGTACTTAAGCGTATAATTTAAGATTGACTATGTCTATTGAACATTGGGTTTTCATTAATGATGTTGACTTTTATACAAAAATGGGAAATGGTTACAAAATAACCTTTTAAAGGACTTTGATTACATCATCTATTTTAACATCCAAAGAGCGCATGGATCATGTCCACACAAAGGGTTAATTTTCCTTTTTCGAATATCGGTTTAATTATATATTTATTCAGTGCAATCATTAATCAAGAAAGCGAAGAACGACACCTTTTATTCTTCAGAGAAGCGTGTGCTTAATCAATGATTTGTTATGTACTAACCAACCCTAAAAATCGACCAGCCCTTTGACACATATAGTTTGAAAGATATAAACGCGACTGACAAATATTGAACTAATACAATTAAATAGTACAGTTGTATAATGACAACTTTATTAAATACGGTATGATATGTATCCTTGAAATATGACACTAATTTGTCCTTTCCCATCAAACATGACACATCATTTGTATTAACTGCAGTCCTGAACTATGTTTTATTTACAAAACGACGGGAAATTCATACGCTTTCAACGCATACATGAATCAAAGTCGTACCTGCCAATCATGTCAGTACACGTATGACGTAGATCTATGAGTTAGTAATGATTCTTAAGGAAATTACAATTACAACTTATTCTTATTGTATATAAGTTGACGTCATCCTCATTCTCCTCTTTACTTGATTAAAAATACCTTACCGCTGCCAAACCTGTTACTTAGTGTTGGAAACTGTTTATCATTTCCAAAAATAAAATCATATCTTTTTGCGGGACGTTTATGAATATATATATATATATATATAAGGTGGAATAATCAAAATATCAATAAAGGTCTTCTGAGTGTAAAATTCAGCGAGGCTAGACTAAGATTTCAGCGAGGCTAGACTTAGATTCGAACCGTGGACTTCAGATTGTCATACCCTTGTGCTATCCGATTGAACCCTCTTGTCAACGGAAGTGCATTTACCTAGCTTTGTCACAGTTATATGCACATCGAAATTAAGGGGATGTTACAGTACATACGAACAAGTGGCCAAGAGGGCCTGTATCGCTCACATGGATAATAATGCAACCATGGGAAATTATTCTTATAACATAAAATCCCTCCAATGGTACAGAAGAAGAAAGATTTTAAAGATTTAAACCTCTAATTTCCCTATTGGGCCCAGCAAATCTCAGCCCCAAGGGGGTCTATACCCACCATTTATACAAAATTTAGTCCCGTTGGACCAAGCATGCCCAAGGCAATATTGGAATGAAATCCCTTAATGCCTAATGTAGAAGAAGGATTTCGAAGGTTTTTACCTCTATTTCCCCTATTGGGCTCTGCCCCCAGGAGGGCTATGCCTAGTTATACAAAATCGAGTCCCTTCTGCAAAGGATGCTCCAGACAAAATTACGGTAAAATACCTTTATCGCTACAGAATTTGGTGGATTTTAAAGGTTTTACCTCTATTTCCCGTATTGGGCCCCACCCCTCTGCCTAAAGAGGGGTCACATCCACCGTCTATGCAAAATTGAGACCCCTTGGACTAAGGGTGTTCCAGACTAAATAAGGATAAAATCCCTTAATCCATACAGTAGAAGAATGGTATCAAAGGTGTTTACCTCTATTTTCCATATTGGGCCCCGCAATTCTGCTCCAAGGGGGTCCAAACCCAACGTTTATACAAAATTGAGTCACCTTGCTCCAAGGATGCTCCAGACAAAATTGGGAGGGGGAGGCAGTAACAGCCCCTATGTAAAGTAAACGAAATGTCAGATTTCCAAATACAGGACTTTAATTTAAATATTCACCTTCACTATTCTATTTTAACTATTGGGAACCAACATCAACGGCAGCGTTAATTGTTGAAAATAATATTAAAGAATAGCTGATAGACTGAAAGCCCCGTTACCTTGTCTCGTTCAACCCAACAACCAGTAACAGTCTTCCTGTCAAATTTGGTAAGAGTTGTTACTATACATGCACAAACTTACGCCCTATAAAGTGTGTTTATGAGGGGGGAAAACGTCGTTATTAACGATTAAGTATGAAATGTAATATTTAATAAGAAAAAGAAAAGAAATGGAATTTAATAGAAATGTTGTATACATTCTTCAAACGTTTCCTGTGGAAAAGCTGATGGAGAGTTTCCTGACGATAATCCACTTGATCAATCTTTGTTTTCCTTTCAGTGATTCGAGGTGTGCCCTGTTTAAACATTTGTACGTTTATTCTTGGTTTAAATGGCGTAATTGTTTCTAAAGTGTCTCAATCCGTTACATGGTATCTCAATTTGTTGTATAGCGCCTCAATATGCTTCAAAGTGTGTCAATGTGTTACATGTATATAATGTATCAATGTGTAATATAGAATATTAAGTTGTTATATAGTGTATCTATGTGTTATATAGAGTATATATGTGTTATATAGAATATATATGTGTTATTTAGAGTATCTATGTGTAATATCATTTATCTATGTGTATACAGTGTAACAATGTGTTATATAGAGTATATATGTGTTATAAAGTGTATGTATTTGTTTTATAGATTATCTATGTGTTAAACAGTGTATCAATGTGTAAAATGGTATATATATATGTTATATAGAGTATCTATGTGTTATCTACAGAATATATGTGTTATATAGAGTATCTATGTGTTATCTAGAGTATATACGTGTTATACAGAGTATATATCTGTCTGTTATCTGTGCTATGTAGAGTATCTATGTGTTATATAGTGTATATATGTGTTATATAGAGTATCTTAGAGTTATCTAGAGTTTATATGTGTTATACAGAGTATGTATCTGTTATCTGTGTTATCTAGAGTATTTATATGTTATACACTTCATCAATGTGTTATATAGAGTATTTTTGTGTTTTATAGTGTATATATGTGTTATATAGAGTATCTATGTGTTATCTAAAGTATCTTTTTATTATACCGTGTATCAATGTGTTATATAGAGTATCCATGTGTTATATAGAGTATCTACGTGTTATATAGAACATATATGTGTTATATAGAGTATATATGTGTTATATAGAGTAAATATGTATCATCTAGAGTATCTATGAGCAATACAGTGTATCAATGTGTTATATAGAGTATCAATATGTTATATAGCATATCTATGTTTTATATAGTGTATATATGTGTTATATAGAGTATCTATGTGTTATATAGTTTATCTATGTGTTATATAGTGTATATATGTGTTATATAGAGTATCTTTGTGTTATATAGTGTATCTATGTGTTATATAGAGCATATATATATATGTTTTCTAGAGTTTGTATGTGTTTTACAGTGTATGAATGTGTTATATAGAGTATATATATTATATAGAGTACATATGTGTTATATAATGCATTTATGACATCATATCATTATATCTGTAATTGAAAAAAATATTGTAACTATAGATCTCAATACTATATTAACTATGTGTTAAACAGTTTGCCAACCTGTAAACTGGTCTGCCAAAATGTTAAAAATACAGCTGTATTTCTATACGTTCACGTCTTCATATCATCCACTTGTACATAAACAGTTTGTCTAAGCAGGCTTTACTCAGATTAACAGAAATAACAACTATACCCAATTACTTCAACAGACCACGCAGTGTCTTATTAAAAGGTTGGAAACAAGGTATTTGAGTACTAACCTTTTTTTTTTTTTAAAAAGGTTTCTCAAATTAAGCAACTTGATAACAATACCTTGTGAACCCATCTAACACTGTATGATTG
Source organism: Crassadoma gigantea (assembly GCA_032360845.1). Lineage (NCBI taxonomy): Eukaryota > Metazoa > Mollusca > Bivalvia > Pectinida > Pectinidae > Crassadoma > Crassadoma gigantea. The sequence continues at coordinate 4,461 of JAULCA010020009.1, forward strand.
TTCTGATAATTTTAGGAAGGTTCGTCTAAAAGGAGTGAGATTTACTTATCATAATACATGTATAGCTTTCGGTTAACTTGTGAAAAATACCGATAGTTCAGTCGAAGTTATCACGGCTTTAAGAAACAGTACTTGAATACGCTGGAAAAGTTTACATTTCCGTTTTACAGATAATAAACAAAAGAGTGATAATAAACAAAAGATGATTTCCAACGGGGGGAGAGATACAAATAGAACAAATGTAACATTGCTTTATTTTTTTTCTATTTCTTGTTGTAGTTGTAAGTTTTTGTAGATTTACGGTCTATATTGGTGAATGATGGAATCAATTCCAAACGTCTCAGAGTGACAAGATTGTTTGTAAATACTGAAACGCTGCCAAATGGATCACTTCCAAATTTTTTTATAGTTGGAATTGAATATTTCTACGTGGTTTTTTTATCATTGTCCACTGATATAAATTCTTTTTTGAAATAGGAATTGTTTTATAGTGACGTTATTAAGTTGGATCTGGGACATGGAAGTTACATTCAGCCCCATATTTAAGTGTAAAGATATCAACATGTACATGTATTGTAAATTTATTGAACAAACAAACACGAGAAGATCCCAATTACCTTTTTTAGTTACACTTTCAACATCAATATGTATTTCATTCGTTTGAGTTTTATCTGTAAGTATATATTGTATCTATTCTATTGTTTGAACCTTGGACTCAGAGATACAAATGTGATTTCAAAACATCTTGAACTAGAATTTGAGAATGTGTATTGGATTTTCTAGGGTTATGTTGAGGACATTGTGCAAAAACTAAAACTAGAAAACAAAATACAAACTGTGCGTTTCCCTTGGGAATCTGATCAGTATCTGCGATTGCTTGGCGTGTATCACGTGCATTACTGTCTGGGGTGTTTCTGCATTCTTGTACTGCTGACGTTGACCTACACGAACAAAGCCGATGCACCACATACACACAGTTATCGTATAACAGCGTGATAGGTTTGTAGTTGTGCCTGTTGAAAAAGCAGCTTATAACGTAAACCTTATTTACAAACACTATATTTCCTACTTTCGAAAGGGACTAGACTTGCTTAATAACCAAGGAAACCCTAAATAATTACATCGTTTACAATTTCTTGAACGACGAAATACTTTTTTTCAGTTTTCATGATTCTTTATAACGAACTGTCATATAACCCAATGTTACTGATTAGGACCTGCTTTGTATTAGATCCAAACGTTTGATCGCTTAGTCCACTATCTGCTATACCAAGGCATGATCTTAACTGTTTATCACCTTTCCTAAATATATGAACAGTTGTTTTGTGATAAAGGATTCTCCGAAATAATGATTAAGTTATTATGGATTTCAAGGAATTCAAATGTTCATTTGATCATTCATGAACATCCCCTTTCTGTCAGAACTTTTTACATAACCGGTATATACGATCAACGTGGTCAATAAATATCATGTTATTTAAAGACAGCACTTCGTCAACACATTTTGTAAGAGATCTTGAGGGACTTTGCATTGCAAGGTTTTTGTCTTTAATTCTTAATAAGGCCCTTGATATAATCCATCGCACGTGAAAACAAACCCTAGACGCAGAAGAGGTTTGTTTCCATAAGTATGCCTGCAGTCTGCTGTAATTTGCAACTGAACTCTGCAGACGCACTCTCAATCAGGAACTCATCATTTCATCTTCGTCTTTGTTATGTGTTTTACAAAATATGATCAAAACTTGCTTACAACCATGTATTTATATTGCCGTATATCTTCTTTGAAAGGATATCATACCTTCAGTTTGATATACTAAGGTAATGGAAAAGTTAAGAGTCCGGTGTTTGCATGTCGCATTAGTTCAGTACTCAAGTGCTTTCGCCGAATGTCGTGATTTATGAGACAGATGTCGACTTATGGCGGACAAACATAAGCTTTAAACATAAGATTTAAAAGATTTTAAATGCTGGTACATTACTTCTTAAGAAAAGAAAAACTACCACCATCGTGAAACAAAATGATCACGTTTGACGCAGGGTTTGGCAGTAAAATTGCCATTACAGTGTCATGTTGTTGGTAAGTGTCGTAAAATTAGAAAGTGAAATGAGAATCATTGCCTTACTGAAGAAAAACGTCATAGAATCTGATGGTGAGGTGAACATCATTGCCATACCCTGTGAAAAACGCCATCAATTTGGATATAAGGTGATCATTATTGCTATTTAGGGTAAATATCATAGACATCGGTAGCGAGGTGACAATTATTGTTATACTGTAGGTGTATGTCAAAGTATGAAGCTGATTGAAGTTTTATGGCATTCAATAATGAAAAGTGTGCCAGTGCAAAAGCGCCCGAGCGAAGTTCTTTAATTATAAAACATGCGTAAAACAGAGTTACTTCCCCTTGCAACGCATTGCCTTTAATATTTTTCGTCCGGAAGTGGACATCCAGTGGGGAAACAAGAAGTGGAATGTTATAAACGGGAGCTGTGTAAAACTAGCTTTGCGCATGCACAGTTTCGTATTTTTCTACAGCAAGTATCACTAACACCAATATAAATATCATCAATTCGTTATAAAATATATAGGAACATTCCTTTCTCCACCACTTACCCCGATCTACGTATTGTACCTTCTAATTCTAAACCTTTTAAAATAATGTAAATACCACTTGACGAGACGTATATTTGGTGGCATTCAACTCCTACTTTCACTTTCACACACTTCATTTCCGGTAAAGAAAAATACGAAAATAGGGCTTCCTATTATGTGCTTTACCGTGCACAGCTCCCGTTTATAACATTTCAATAAGTGTATCATTCCAAGCATGAACATCTTCTTATAGGGAAAATTGCCTTCATGTTTTATGACTTGTTTATTTAGATAAAAACTTGGATACATTCTGAGTGAAAAAGTCTATACCACAAAATGTAAAAGTAACAGGCATACTACTTCGTTCAGAGATTATCACACCATGACGTCACAAGCACGTCACAATCCATCGGCCTTCATCGGTTATTTTCGGGAGGATGAAAAATAGCCAGAAAATCCCGGAACTGATGCCCGTTGCATTTATCTCTTTGTCGGTGCTTTAAGACTTTTTTATTTCATTTTTGTTTTCGCCACAGGTACAAAGAGTAAAATACGGATATTTCTGAAGATCTTTTTTCTTATCAACCTAGTTCTGTTAATATTTTTACCGGGATATATCTTCAAAAAGAGCCGGTCAACGTGTGCATTCATATTTTCATCCTCTAAAATTTCATCAGCTTTTAATTTCTATTTGTTGAGAATATGGAAGAAATAATTAACAGTTTTGAAAGTCTGGTTACAGTCTTTACATCATTTATTTATGCATCACTACTCATAAGAGAAACAATGGTAAATGCATTTATGACGAAATCAACAATAATTTTCCGTACGACCAACCTCACGTTAAGTGCAAAACCCTTTTTCAGTAACGTATCACTTTTTTTCACAACGCGTGCAGGTTTTTAACTAGTTACAATCAAAAAATGTTGAAGTTTATATGGCATAATTACCTGTCAAACCTCGGGGACAGTTACAAAATTTGATATTCAATCCGGTTATTGAGACTACATGTACATATCGATATCTAGACAATCTCGGGGCTCGTTCCGCCATCCGATCTTCAGACAGGAAAAATTAAATAATGTTCAAAATTGGACGTGCTGCCACACAGAAAAGAAGAAAAAAAGGTGGGGGAGGGGGTGCTGAACTTGATTAATCTTATTAGAGCTTGTGTTTTATTGTAATTCCTTGACTTGTCGACTTTAAATAAAGTTTATCTTATTTCACTCTGAAAGCTGTATTATGAATCTGTAAGTTTCAGAGATCAACAAAAGCTACTCTCTTTTAAGGCTTTGCATATTATTTATACTAATCCCTGCCTTCACTGTAATATCTAATCTGCAAGACATCATTTTGAATGACACTGATTGTAGGTAAAGATCTAGTCCACATCTCGGACATAAGGTATTGCAATTTAAATGTCAATATTATGATATCGTATTCTTTTTACGACTATGTGTCATCTTCAAATGTTTATCAACAAAGACCCTCAGTTCGATTAATTGCAAATCAGATATTTCTATAGTCATGACAGTTATAGGGAATGGTGTGGATTACACGAGTCGCATTGTTTTTATGATACACATGGCAAGGTGTATTAGAAGTGGGATGTACGTGCCACATTTCATAAGTACATACAAGAATATGTGTCAAATTGAGCACTGCATGACTGAACAATTACACGCATAATTCAAATCTGGCACAGATAGCAGGCAGACTGCCCAGTAGACCTCCTATAATTAACTCTCAATCCGAAACAAAACATTATTTTCAAATAAATAAGTCCCATGGTGATGGTACAGGTTTGTATGTACGAATGGAATAGCGCTATCGGGGTTATTACTTAAATATTCCTAATTACACAGTCGCTGGTTTTGAACTGTGCCTGAAGATTTACCCATGTGATTAGGCCAATGGGAACAAACATATCGCGAGACACCAGTTTTTTTTAACAATTGATATTAAATGATTTTGATAGAATCATTCGAATATTCATTAGAAGAATTTCCTGGGTTTTCTAAACTAACATAGTGTTAGACATGGAATTGTCGGCCTAGAACGTTAAGTTGTCTAGTTATGCTTCGATACGTCTAATACCGTTTATAACCTTGAGTACGGCCAGACCTGCCATTATCTCCTGAAGCACACTGTTATGAATCGACGCTAGTACAGCGTGCTATGTGTATAACTTCACTGTACGTGGGTATAACTTCACCAGCGACGCTCTGTACACACGCTTTCATTTGTACATTCTTCTTTATCAATGGGATTAAACAAATTACAGAGCTAGTGTTTACATGACCACTGATAAGTAAACACTGATCAGACTAGGAGTACACAGCAATAAGTGATTAACATTAATATATATATATTTTCCGTCTGTGATACTGTGGAGTGCTTGGAGTGTTTATAAATAGAACTTAATTACCGGGACATTTATAACTTTCTGACTGGGTCCTATTTGATATTTTGTCAGTGACCCATCGCCATGTCCAGTATCCTCTTGGTCATCTCACTGGTCATCTTGACTGCCACCGTAACATGTAAGTAGCCTATAGTTTTCAATTTTCTTAAATTTGTTTCATTTAAAACTCTTTTAAAATTATTAACATTTTTCCATATTGTTAAAGATGTTTTTGTGATAACACGTTTTTGTATTTTCTGTTGATGTCAGTTATAAGTATTGAATGGTATGTTTTGTTCGTGTAGATATCTACCGGTATCGTTGCCGGTTCGTCCATATTTTAGCTACATTGTACACCAATATATCATCGCAAATGTTTCAATATGTCTAACATATTCAAATCTATTTTTATATGATATTTTAAATCAATTTTATATTAGGCAACAATTAAAACATCGTATATCGTATGAAATTGGAGGGCCCTATATCGTCATCATCGCCTGATATGTGCCGATTTAGTCAAGCAATGCCTCGTGACATATAATGAAACAGACATCACAGCACAGGTCAACCGTGGCGTCTGTTTCCCATTATCCTAGTGGGAGAATTGTTTAGTGGGTCAGCTACTACATTTTATTGTTGCCCATTCATAAATATTTATCCAACAATTACGGCTTAAGCCTTTTTTCACTGGGGGGGACTCCGAGTCTAATGTCACCTTGGTATCCCCGCTGAAGAAGCATTCCTGCATAACAACATATGCAATGCGGGCCGCCATGAGGTATTTCTATCAACCAATCAAATGCAAGTACTCTCTTACGCCTACCGACACACCTCCAAAGTATGTGTATACATACATCAGTGACGTCATTGACGATATATATATATAGTAATAACTAAGTTCACGATATCGTAAGAAATCAAAAGTTTGCGGAAGTACAAATCTATTTGCGGCTAGGATGTAATGTCTATCTTGTTACAGGAAATTAGAACAATTTGTTTCATGTGATTTTTTAAGCAAACAGCATTGCAGAAAAATGACTTTCTCAGAAATAAACATACTCAAAGCTTCAAAAATAATTTGGAATTCGCAGATATACTTAAATCACTGATGAAATATATAAAAATACCTCTGTAAACATAAACATGTGTTTACAATGACTTTAATCTCACTATCAATATTGGCAAAATCAAAGTACTACTGGAATCTTAAGTATTATTACTCATCACGCCTTTGCAATTTGAGAAATCTGAGCTATTTAAAATCTGATTATAATTTCAACATTACTCAATTTCGGAAAGTATCAAGAATAGAACACAGTCGTAACATTGGTTGTAAGCGTCACCGGGAAATATAACTTTGTATCTATAACTGGGTGCTTTGGAAATTCCAATTGGCCTTCTGCCAAAAACACATGAAACTAACACCAATTAATTGCTCATTTATCAAAGTAATTTAGAATGTACTACATGACTTGGATATACAATGAACATAATCAAAAGAGACATTTGTGTTTAGTAGTTTGATACTATTTTGTCTTTGAATCGTGTTCTGAACAAAATTGTGTGAAAACTGTGATCACTCTAATTAATACAAATATATGTTTGTATACAATACAAAGAATTTTATTTTTCAACAGGGTATAAACACCTCATGGAAATGTTTTTTCTCTCTAAAAGGGATATTACTGTCATATCTCTGTGGAAGGGATATAACTGCAATATCTCTGTGGAAGGGATATCATAACTGTCCTATCTCTGTGGAAGGGATATAACTGTCATATCTCTGTGTAAGGGATATAAATGTCCTATCTCTGTGGAAGGGATAATTGTCCTATCTCTATGGAAGGGATATAAATGTCCTATCTCTGTGGAAGGGATATAACTGTCATATCTCTGTGTAAGGGATATAACTGCAATATCTCTGTTGAAGGGATATCATAACTGTCATATCTCTGTGGAAGGGATATAAATGTCCTATCTCTGTGGAAGGGATAATTGTCCTATCTCTATGGAAGGGATATAACTGTCCTATCTATGTGGAAGGGATATAAATGTCCTATCTCTGTGGAAGGGATATAACTGTCATATCTCTGTGAAAGGGATATAACTGTCATATCTCTGTGGAAGGGATATAAATGTCATATCTCTGTGGAAGGGATATAACTGTCCTATCTCTGTGGAAGGGATATAACTGTCATATCTCTGTGGAAGGGATATAACTGTCCTATCTCTGTGGGGGGGATATAACTGTCATATCTCTGTGGGAGGGATATAACTGCAATACCTCTGTGGAAGGGATATAAATGTCCTATCTCTGTGGAAGGGATATCACTGTCCTATCTCTGTGGAAGGGATATAACTGTCATATCTCTGTGGAAGGGATATAATTGTCCTATCTCTGTGGGAGGGATATAACTGCAATACCTCTGTGGAAGGGATATAATTGTCCTATCTCTGTGGAAGGGATATAACTGTCATATCTCGAAGTAAGCTGTCTGGTACATATAATTTTAATAAAGCATTAAGTTTGTTTTGAAGGCATTTTGGTAACAATTGCAGCCTAGAAATTGACCGCCCTATCCCGACAAGAAGTCTACCGTTACAAAACATAATAGATATATTCTTCAGTAAGGCACACTAGAGTCGGGCTAAGTGACGAGCTCTTCTGTTTTGACATTCCTTGTAATTTGAAACTGTTCCAAGGATTTATGTGGTTATTATACGTGTCAATTGGTTTAATGAGCTTTTTTAAGTTGGAGCGACTTTGTCTATATAGGTCAAAACATTGTTCAAGCAAATTAAACAACTGGAGTAAATAGGTCGACACATGTAGAGAGATTAATAACTTAGTACACTAGTACTTAGATTAACATCACATCTGAAGTGTGAAACGTAAAATGATATTTATTTCTAATGTATATAATAATATTTAATATATCACAGAGGTTCCATAATCCATCTATCCATATGTTATACTCGATAGAGGGAGTTAAGTACGCCTACGATACTTAGCTATTACATAATGATACATATATAAACAATGAAAGAACACTTATCTTTGACGTATTTCTTTAGGTTTGCTAAGATGTCCAAGTGCAGTTATGTTGCCATTCGTAATTGTTATATATATTTCATGAGTGATGATTTTAATGTATTGTGATCTCTCGTTAGGCAATTCGTACGCTATCTTGCATTTATCAATGTGTACATTCCTGTCCGTTCGACATGACATAATACAGTATCTTGTCGATTGCTCTCTAAGATTCGGTATACAACATACATTGTAGACAGATCTCAAGCATCCGACCAGTGTATTATACTCCCAAACTAGTCAACAATGCATTGCTGTTAAGTTTATGTTTATAAAACTTTCATCACATTTATCAATACATTCTTGGTGCTGATGATATATTTGTTTTATCTACAGCCGGGTATCTCTCTGGGATGTGGCCTTGGAAGACATGTAAGACGGCTTGCTTCCTCGGATTTGGCTGTTATAGCAGCGAGAAGCCATTCGACAACACACAAGGCGTTCTTCCATTGTCGCCAAAGAAACAAGGACTGCAATTCTTCTTATACACTCGCAAGAATCCCGTGCGTGCCCGAAAGCTCAAGTGGAACCAGAAGAGAATCCAGGGGAAACTTAATCTCCAGCGTGACACCGTTTTCATCATTCATGGATGGATGGATAGTGCTAGAAATCCAAAGATTCGCAGACTGAGGAAAACACTTTTAAGATTTGTACGAATATTTCTATCTTAGAAATATTTTTGTCTTCGTTATTTCAGTCGTGCCAGGGAATATACATGTGAAAGATATTTCCTGTAATGTGTGTATATATATATATTATATATAATGTAAAAGAAAACATTCTCAACAACATGTCTTTAGCGCTTTTATCTCTTCTAGGAGATTCTTCAGACAGTTTGTTTTTAAGATGTTGTGACGTCATAAACAATAACGTCACATAATAGTTCACTACAGCGACGCCCGCTATATACGTACCCGCCATAGCGATATCACAGCAATACTGACATACATAATCATGTTCTTAGGGTAGAGAGTACCATTTGTTAAGGATTTAGAATTAGTTAAAAATAAAATTGTTTTTCACCCCCTGTGTGGATCGAACTCGCAATCTTACGTTTACTGATACCGATGTGATATTATATTATGTTATGCTAACGGGTATGTTGCTACGTAAGATTTTGTAGTAGTTAATGGCTATCTGGGTTTATACATCACAAGAAGTTAGCGTCTAAAAAATTCTTTGTAGTAGTTTTCGGTTTTGTGGGAATTAATGAAAGAGGTACTAGCAGTTTACTTGTGATAAAATTCCTACAATATGACTACTTTTTCTCCTACAGCACAATGTCAATGTCATCGCCGTGAATTGGAAACGAGGTGCAGGACACAATCTATACTACCAATCAGCCGCCAACATTCGAATCATCGCCGCCATGATCTCCAAATTCTTACTGAGACTACAGTACGACCTCAGCTACAGCATGGAAAAAGTCCATATCATTGGCCACAGTCTTGGTGCTCAAATGGCTGGCTACATCGGCACGGAGGTCAAGGGCATCGGCAGAATCTCTGGTAAGTTAATCGATATTCGTTTACGTAATAATTCAAATTAGATACATTATATTTTGTTTGCGAAACAACTGCCATAAACCATTCAACCAGGAAACAATGAGCGGTATGAAAAATATATATCGAAGTGATAATATTATGAGATATATATGGGCGGATTGGTTAACACTCCGGCCTTCCACGCAGCCGGCACGGGTTCGATTCCCGAAGTCGGCGTAAGCATGGATAGTGTTTTTCTCCTGCCCACATAACTCCAACAACCCAGGTGGAGTATAAATTGGTCTGAGGTGGATGTTGCAGTATCTGTGCTGTAGCATTCAAGTGAGGTGGCACTTTAAAAGATGGCATTGGAACCACGGTCGCAATACAAACAGAACACATTACAAATAGATCACACACACAGGCATACACACATAGGGAGATATAAGCCAGGTGGAATAGGACTAGTAGTTAGCGCCTGATAAGTTAGCTCCTTCGAATTCCTCAAAATTATATTGATTTATGTATATGCTAATTGTATTTATTGTATATCTATGTACTGTAAAGTGCTTTAGAGTGGCTTATGTTAGCTAGATAGGGCGCTATATCAAATGTTGTACATTTTAATTTTTATTTATATAAAATAATGTATTTTTGCCATGTATATGAATTATGAGATATATAGAGTAACAAAACAAATGGCCCGGCTAGAAATATACTTGTGGTTTATAAAGATAGCTATTCGTCCGTTGGACGAACTTTCTTACAAAACGAAGGTTACGACCTATTTGCATTCAATTTCCAGATTCATAACCCACCAAACGCCCATCACACAAACATCGAGCGCGTCTAGCATGCTTTGTTGTCCGTCCCTCCACAGTTCACTGCAATTATACACTACCTAGCGAACATTGACCAGGAGTCATACATTTTGTTAAGGCAATACGCTTTGGATGCTGTCAGGAAAAAACTCCTTGCTAATAAAAGTGAGTTTAATGTGCATTATGACCAAGATAGCAACCAAAACAGTTTGAAGCTTCAAATCATTTTGCTAAAGGTGTTGTTGAAATTTTCTGCCGAGAAAGAAATTTTAAACACATTTTGAATAATATCTTGTAATATATGACGATTTTTGTTTTTGCTCTATCCAGCATACATTCTTCTAAAGTGATGGCTTTTCAAACACTCTAATGTGAAAAAAAATATAAGAAAAGTATTTTAAAGACAGCATTTGATATTTGGAAAACGTTCAGATATACGAGGCCTGATGTGTATCTAGTAACTGACTTAGTCCGAGACAACACCAGGTTCGAGTTTGACGTTAATTACCCGACATCATTCTAAACGACCTTCATAACCAGCGATCACGTGTTCCATTCGTATAGTTAGCGCAACTCAATATAAATGAAAAAAAAATTGTCGCAAATACAGTATAATTCGATTTTGAATTTAATAAGTCGACTGAGAGACACAAAACAACTTTGGTCCTTTTGAATACTTCCTAACCTCTAGTTATTATAGGTCATCAACCTTCTTACACCGCGATCCTGGTTTTATCAAAAAGACATTCCAGTTTGCTTATTGTGAAACGTACAATAGGATACAAGAGTCGTTTTGTCATGTAAACCTGCCAATTAGAGACTGCATTCCCCTTTATAGCCCCGTATACATTGTTGGTATACATTGTGTTCACCGTGTCCTTTGAAATATTAAGTTGTCTAACTTTTGCTTTACATTGAAGAGGGGTAAGTAACCTTTCCAATTTTCAATATTGTAGGTATTGACCCTGCCGGACCGTCGTTTGAAGGTTATCCTGAAGAGACAGTTCTTGACCCCTCCGACGCATTGTTTGTAGATATACTACACACAGATGCACGGGATTTGTTTGTACTAGGTGAGTACTGTATATGGATAAACAGCAACATTATGTATAGGGGGTAATTTTCTTTAATGTATTTCCTAATTTTATGTGGTCACATTGTCTTATAAAACGCTGTTGCTCATCATCATGATACTGCATGAAGGAATTAATTGTTTTAAAATAAGTCCTTATTTTCATGTTTTGTTTCTAGGTCATCCGGGCTTTGGTGCCAAGTCAAGAATGGGACATGTAGATTTTTATGCCAATGGTGGCCATTCCCAACCTGGATGTCCCTCCACTATGAATCAGCAGTTGGGCTTGATAGTTACTGGAAGTGTGGGTAAGTGTCGCTAAGGATTTGATCCCTATGTTTCAATTTATATATCTCCAAGCAAGTCAACTTCATTTAGCGCTTAACACATTTTGTAATTTGTTTATATGTAAATCTTTGAACGTTCATTTCTTTTCTTTTTTTACATTGATTGGTTTAATAGAAACTAGTATATTTCCTGTGTTTTAGATGTATTTATGAACATGGGATGCAGTCACATACGAGCAATGAATTTGTACATCGAGTCTGTTAATATACGAAAATGCAAGTATACATCGTACAACTGCACAGCAGGGGACAGTCCAGATGTAGCAGAGGGTTGCAACACGTGTGAGAATGGGTGTGCCCTCATGGGCTACCATTCCAACATTGGGAACCCACGTGGTGTATTCGTTTTCAATACAAACGAAAAAGCACCATTTTGTATACCTGAAACAGTTAAACTACCTGAATCAATAGACAACACAATTTTAGAGTCCTGACATTAACTTATTCATATTATATTATATCAGCAATTCATCCTTTGAAACCAAGACAGCATTGTGCTAGTGTGAACTTTTCTCTTGTCTTCATCAACACATATCTGCGAGTGTCCTCTTCAGGGAAGTATTCAACACATTCGTGCTACTTGAAAAATAAGACTACACAGAGAATATAGGAAATGTCTATTACATCACTATTTCGTCATCATTCATTAAAGGCTTATGCTACACAGCCAGATAATTTTGTCATCACGAGTGGAAATCTCGGGCGTGTTTATGGTACATATCCAGAGCACGTGTACATTTACCGTTCATATTTGTCTTATATAAAGTAATGTGTGTTAATTGTTAACGTTATTATTGATATTAAGTTATGTGTGTGAGGGGTATGGGTATGAGTGTGTGTTGTTATTGACATTTAGTTATGTGTGTGGGGGGTATGGGTATGAGTGTGTGTTGTTATTGATATTAAGTTGAGTGTGTGAGGGTATAGGTATGAGTGTGTGTTATTATTGATATTAAGTTAAGTGTGTGGGGGTATGGGTATGAGTGTGTGTTATTATTGATATTAAGTTATGTGTTGGGGTATGAGTGTGTGTTATGTATGATGTACATGATACGAATAACTGTGTTACAGAAAGCAATAATAAAGGTTAATATGCATGTTATTTATTAAAGTATGTGAGTGGAATAAACGCTGGAATGCCTGACGTGTGTCAATGTTTTGTTATCGTATTGAAGTTGGTCAATATATGGTAAAATCCTTACCAAACTCATTCACCTCTATGTTAATATCAGACTTGGTTCAAGGAGTGCCACATTACGTGGGTCACCCCTGTGTTTATACATCAGACTAGGTTCAAGGCGTGCCACATTACGTGAGGAGTGCCACATTACATGGGGAATGCCACATTACGTGGGGAGTGCCTCATTACGTGAGGAGTACCACATTACGTGAGGAGTGCCACATTACGCGGGGAGTGCCTCATTACGTGAGGAGTACCACATTACGTGAGGAGTGCCACATTACGTGGGAAGTGCCTCATTACGTGAGGAGTACCACATTACGTGAGGGGTGCCACATTACGTGGGGAGTGCCACATTACATGAGGAGTGCCACATTACGTGAGGAGTGCCACATTACGTGGGCGACTTTTATATCCTGGAATGACCAGTTGTTATACTCTGTGTCTTAATTGGCAGCTATGCGAAGAAGTTTGCAAATGAATAAAATGATTCTTTTTGGTGCATGTTAAAATGTTATCCCGATGTGTACAATACAGTTTCAAATACAGGTAGATCAATACAATCAAACTATAATTATCTAATTACATTATCAATTGAAAAAAAGATGATGTCCATTTTGGAGGCTTACGTCTCTGTATCGTATACATTGTCTCGGCAGCGGAAGGGATTCGCACATGAGCTGTTTGTCCTTAATTTTTATTATCGGACTATGGCGGCATATCGAAAACACCCTCAGTTAAATAAACGTTCTACATACAGTCTGACCAAATCATGTTCACGTATAATGATTCTATTGTACCAGTAGACTTATTTGGTTTAAGTGTCCTATCATTGGTTGTGCGCCAGCCACTTTACGAGTGTGTATTTGCTAGTATCAATGTACGTCAGAAAATCAAGCAACTACAATGCAAACTTTTATATATTAAACTGTACATTGAAATCCCGGTTCTGTATGACCGGTTCCTCACTGCGTTGTTAAACAACAGGTAATACCGTACATGTGTTGTTAATAAAAGTATTTATTTGCTACACTGTTTTGTTGATACTTAGTTTATTGACCTAATCACATATCATCTTACACACACTGCCCACCACACAACAACAAAGACTAGAAGAATTTTAAGACTTCATTTGATAATCGAGTTTGAACTTTTGAACGATCTTTGATTTAAACTTTATTTTATTTCACAAAAGAACAATCCATAACATACAATTGGCACAGCAAGGATTCAGAAAAAAGTTTATAAACTTATGTAAATCTGTCTCCTTTAAAACTACACAAGCAGACAGCAAAC
>JAULCA010020120.1:4027-18749 GCA_032360845.1 Crassadoma gigantea
AAATAAATAGTTGTGTAAACAGTTGCAATCACCATCAACTCCTCTATCAAGTATTGGAAATATGTGATGTTATCTGAAAGAAATTAACAGTGGCTAAAATCAACAAAAACGGAACAAAAAAAACTATTTTGATTAAAAAAAAATCCAGAAAATTATAACTTCTGTCAAGACCGCTCATGATTATCAAATCATACGTTTTTTGATTTCGTTGTTTAACTGACCTTTGACAATAGGTTATATTTATCTTTTCTATGGTCTATTCTTTAATAATATAAGTAAAAAGCCTCATCAATCAACTCGAATAAAAAGGTACTGGTTGTTGGTCGGTGGGTTTTCTCCTGGTACAGCGGTGTCCCTCCACTACAATGTACCATAACTTGGCATGTTCTTGATTGTACATAGCTGTTTGTAGGACGTAAAATATAAAACAAAACCAATGCCGAGTAGAATTACAGCCGAACATTTCATCAACTGTAATACCTTACACCATCCGAAATAACAAGTGAGTCATTGCATAATTGCTTTATGAAATAATTTCGGATAAAAAGTACGTAACCTTTTTACACTGGGACAACAGGTTTGATGTGTGTTTCCTCAACAATTTGTAAAAGGACCGTGACATTGCTAAACTGACGGCGGCTTTTCTGTGAGCAAGTCGTTACAAAACGTGTAGCCCCCATAACAGTGTTTAGGAGACAGATGCACGTGTTGTTTTTACCTATAAATGCTTGTAATGTCATCATTACCACGTCGCTGGCGACAGGGTGACTTTATCGTGTAGGAAAAAATTAACAAATATTGAGACAACAAATTTCGTTAAAGGTATAAAGTGGCCAATTAACACCACGTTTGAGCCATTACGTTTGACGGACGGTGTACGACGAATCGTGTTTGTATAGATGTGTGTTTGGTAAAGACTTGTTTCCTGTCAAATCGCAGACAGACAAGAGCAATGACCTTCCATGCGCAGACGTAAATGTTTAACACCTTGTCCCAGACAGATATAACGAGACTTCTAGACACATGATTCAACATCACAGAAGACATTTTAGTCTGCACTGAAATATATTAATCATAATATTAGTGAACTCTTCCCTCTGGTGCAGTCAAAACATCTTCGAAACGTTTGAAACTTATATCGAGGTCAAATGAGCGTTTGAATTAGAGGTCAGTGTACCAGTGGGTCACGTACGTACGAAGTGCCTCTAGGGTAGCAAACTTCCGGTTCGCAGCAGACGACATGGAGTGAATGCACGTGACGCATATCAAAATAAAGTACCTGAATTACATATATCTCTTTTATTATCTACTCCTACCGACACGCACAGCTGAAGGTAACACCCTCGCTTGATTACAGGGTAAAAAAAACGCATTTATCTTTTGATTAAATGCATTTTCCTCTTCCTGTTGTATTTAGATATAAGATAGCAATTTTTGTGTAATATTCTATACCAACACATCGAAAATGATGGAATTAACCCAACATATACATGTTTCAGAGAAACTAATTAAATTCTGTGAAGATTCACTTCAAGGCGACAGGAGATAATAACATAAATTAGGTCGTATCGAATTTTCCTGGTTTGTTTTGACGAGGAAGACACCACGTGTAACATCCTATTGTATAAAAAGCTAATGAAAATGCACAATGTATCACATACCCAGCGTGTACTGCAACAGGTGGATGATAAAGTACGCCATGGTAATTAAAAACGGAGATACATTTCCGCATATAAAAATATAGAATATCAACGTGCAATATCTTGGTAGGAAGACGTAAATGAATAACTATTTGTAGTTTGGTTCATAAGACGCACTTACATTATAGTTTGTAGTTCGGTATAAAAGACGCACGTGCATTAATGGTTGTTGTTTGGTTTATAAGAAGCACGTGCATTGTTGTTTCCAGTTCGGTATAAAAGACGCACGTGCATTATTGATTGTAGCATGGTACATACGACGCATGTGCAATATAGATTGTAGTTTGCTATATGTACATGTACCGCATATGCATTACTGGTTGTAGTTTGGTTCATAAGACGCACATGCGTTATTGTTTGTAGGTTGGTATAAGATACCGCGTGCATTATTGATCGTAGCTCTGTTAAAGGTCCATTGGACATATTAATTGCTTAGTAATAAGCACAGCTTTTAGCATGAATTCTTATCAGGTTAAACAATTCAAATATGATAGCAGGTATATCAAAAAATTAATTCGAGCAATTATGTGAGATATATTTATATTTGAAGCCATGTTATGGATTGAATGTCTGATGTATGTCCTCGAGCAGGTTGTATAGACACCATATATCAACGTATCAACGTGTCAAAAAACCGCATTCAATCTTATATTTTACAACTGAAATATATAATTATTCAATTGAAAACGACTTAAATCGAAATATGTGATGTTAGGGATACATAGTCAAGCAGACACTTCGTTAAAAAATGAAATACAACAAAGCAAACGTTGAAAATTAATTAATCTAAATCCATAAACTTCCAATCACTTACAGAGGTTTATTCATTTTCAAGTCAGACATTTTACTTATTGTAACATACGTTTATTTATCATAAGTCGTAAACGCAATTGAGACTGGTTCTGAAACCGTCAAATCTCGACCTTGAGATAGACTATGTAAACTTTCAGATCACTTAATTACGTTTATGCCTTAAACATCAACTAACTAATTTTTTTTTTTTAATATTTTGTAAATCATTTATTGTAATCTTTTGCAATATTAAAAAAAACAAAACATTGCCATAATTCAAAGATAAACTGCTTGTACTATGAGCAGTTTTGAATGCTACGATAATGTGAAACTAACCATTCTCGAAGGGTCTTTGTTGGCAAGCACTGATATTAGTATGGTCCAGGAATGCAGAATTCTGCATCGGTGTATCATGTCGAAGCACGTTGTTCCATATCATCAACAGCTTGGAATGGCAAAACTAGTACACATACAGACAATAACTTGACGAAAGATAGGATAAGTCATGCTGCACACGTTGATTTCGAGTATGTTCTAGTAAAGAGCCGATGCGTTCTGTCTAATCAGAGATACCAGAAGTTTATATTTTAAGACATATTAAAAGTAGTATTGGATACCAATGTCATTTGATAGTCTTATCTATACACGAAATGTATTTAAAACATTCACCTAATAGCCACATGATATAATGTGTAATGTACACTATAAACCATGTCGTATGAGACAGTCCATCGTGTGCCAATCACAGCGTAAGACTCACCAGAGAGAGAGATAGCCGTACTAAAATGCTCTAGGCGTAATGAAATGTTATTTCTGGCACTCTGGTTGGATTTCCAGTTCAAGGTCAAAATTATCAAGATGTTTGGACTACGTGCAGTGAGCTAAGGTGAAGGTGAAGCGATACAAATGCTGCTCTATATTCTAGGTAACTGAAGTGTTACATTCCAGAACAGGTTTGGTATTGCCAAGAAACACACGCCAACACACATTGGTATCAGTGTATCTGGATTATAATACCTCTTATACTCTGTATAACCCATCTTTTCCCGAGTCTGGTGTTCTTTACCTCATTCACCCTTTAAAACACATTTCAACTCTTTCAATTCCAAGGCTGGAACAGTTTATATAAAACCTCAGTTGTGAATAACAACAGAAATCAGCTAATTGGTTTATTTTCGTCGATAAAAATTAAAAGCCTCCATCACAAAATAAATGGTGAAAATGCGACAAGTTAAAAATTACTTCCTTGTTTCAATGTGTCATAAAGTGCTTCTAATTGATCCTTCTAACACGCTTACTTTCTAATCAGTCTCATCAACAGCCATTTTTGGTTTGTCGTTTGACGTTTACAGGTTTCTTGCGTTTGTTGAGGTAAGTGTTCACTTTTAAAAATACATGATTCTGAACTGGGTAATGCCCTGTATATAGAAGTGTTACTGAGTACATTTCTCTTGTAAAACCATTTCTGAGTTTTATGTCATGTGCACTTGAACCCGGGGCCGATTCCAGAGTGTCGTTAATCCTATATAAACACATTTGTCCTATCAAATATTTAGCGATGTTCTAAACTCCCTAATGCTTTACCATTCATTGATGAACCATCGTAGCACGTATATCTGTTATTCCTTGTACTGCTATTGAAATGTTTGTTATGTAATTTGAGACAATCGCAAAGATTGTATTTGCATTAGCAAAAAAGCAAATTTCCACCTTATAAATAATAACATTGGTAAGAAACACTTGAGTAGAGCTTCGGATTCTTACACGATGAATTCTTCAGTTCTTAGTCAAGTGTATTATATACACCAATGTTAAACAGTCCCTATTTGATTCCTACTTTATAAACATTTGATTTAGTTAATTTGTGGTTTACGTTCTATTAACAGCTATGGTCATTCCAGGACGAGCTAGGATATGTGATGGAGGAAAGCCGAAGCACCTGGAGAAAAAACACGACCTATGGTCAGTACCTTATAACTGCCCATGGTAATAATTCACAAACCCGATACTGAATTATGAAACCTAAAACATATGTATGGTGACGTCATGTTAAAGTGGAGGTGGCTTACGTAGTCACATATTAGCATGGTGTTGACCTAGATATAGTGACGCCATGTCACTTGATGATGACCTACATATATCAACGGCGAGCTGGCTAAAAAAAACATGCCACATTATGTTCTGGTGGTGGTGACCTACATATGGTCACATGATATCCTGTTGGTGACCTAGATATGATGTCAATCTTGTATTAACCCATATAACTTTTATGGTCACATGGTGTAATACTGGTGTCCATTATTCTTATTATTCTAAGTACAAGTTACCGTATTTTATGTATCGTTTAGCAGATCCAATGTTTTCCTATTGTTTCTGTTGTTGTTGTTGTTGTTGTTGTTGTTGTTGTTGATTCATCATATGAACTTAAACCTTCATTTATCTAGGACAGTTACAAATTGTGGATCATAATATGTCGATATCTAATAATAAAATGTTGACTTCTGCTTCAAGGATTCCGCACAATGGAAAAGAAATCGAAAGAGTTTAAAGAAGTAAGCAAAAAATGAAACTAATCGGGTTGATTTCTATAGCTTTCAGCTTAACTCTAAAGTATAACGGGACCGATGCTGTTGCTACTGATGGTTGACGGGATACAAAAGAAAAGATTGCATAAATATTGCATGTTATCATAACCAAGGGATTAGCATATAATAGCGAGTCCCTATCTCTGTGATCTACTGGAAAAACGGTATATACCCCCGTGCAAGCGTTTCATACATGCACTGTCTTATGTTTTGTTAATCCAAACTCTATCTGCCAAATCGCGGTGGAACAAACGCTTTACGAGATTAAGTCCGTCGGATATAGACATCAGTCTTGGTTACGCTTGCATAAAACATGGATTACGAGGAGTTATTATATAAAAAAACGCACATTTTACATGCAGCTGTTGCAGCTTAAATGACTTCTGATATTGGAACCTTCATTGTACCGCCTTGTGAACAACATCATCCAAGCTTTGATGGAGGTTGATATACCGGGATCTTCAAACGCCAAACGGGAAATTAGTTATCTAACTCTTTTTGAGAGAGGAAGATACAATGATCCATTAAAATGGGGAGTATCGACCGGCAGTATTATCTAATTACTAACAACACAACATAAACTTGTAAACTTGTTTATTGCAGAAGGGAGTCACGACTATTAGTGAAACATCTTCACTGACAACACAGCATAAACTTGTCTATTGTAACAGGGAGTCACGACTATTAGTAAAATACCTTCACTGACCACACAACAAACATGCAATCTTGTCCATTGTAACAGGGAGTCACGACTATTTCGAAATACCTTTACTTCAACATATAATACGCTGGTCTGTTGTAACAGGGAGTCACGACGATTTATTATAAAAGGAAGTTTCGGCAAATGAACGTATATCTCTTTACAAACACGAAACAGTGGTGATTTTAGGTCTCTTCAGTATAATTAGCTTGAAAATTATATAAGATTGAAAATAACCATGAAGTGAATAGATGACTATTTAGCTCATTGTTTGTTTGAAATTTTAATCAGGTTAAAAAATAAATCTAGTTTACATGATTTCCCATTGTCCAGTGTTCTGTTGACAGGCAAACCGAACGTATCCAAGGTAGTGTGGTATTGTGTTACACTGACTTTTTGAACTCGTTTGGATGCGGAGTATTGGTTACTTCATTTCAAACAGACGGACAATTTTATGATGAATTTCATGTTATGACAATAAAACTGCAA
Organism: Crassadoma gigantea; assembly: GCA_032360845.1. NCBI lineage: Eukaryota > Metazoa > Mollusca > Bivalvia > Pectinida > Pectinidae > Crassadoma > Crassadoma gigantea. The sequence goes on from JAULCA010020120.1 coordinate 10,294, forward strand.
TATCGTAACAATATAAAATGTATACAATTGCTTTACAATCACTTTATCATTTCGTGTAGCGAGCTACAACAATGGCAAAAATTTATGTTCCAAACAAGATATGTCTTAATAATACGATCCAAATCTAATGGGAAGATCTAATCAGGCTCAGCGAGCGACACAACAAAGAATGTGCAGAGCTCATGGATGTATGTCCAGTTCTGGTTTGTCATGTCAACTTTGATTCTACCCTGACGTCTTGAATATCAGATTTACAGTAGATAGTGCTACACAGATGTCCGCGTTATCTTACACATCTGGTCGCGAGCCGCTCGCGCGCGAGTGTTCTACACGTGATATATGTCTCATTTGAAGGGATGGGGAACTGGGAGGGGATCAGGAGTAACTTAAATGAGAACAACTGTCAAAAGTAAACAGAAGCTGCCGAAATATGACACGGAGACACAATCAGTTTAGAGATATTCAAACCCCAAACTCTGTGATACCCAGATAGTCATATACCGCAAGTATGCTTGGGATAGGAGCTGTGTGAAAGGACAGATAAAGAGACTCCCTGAGTGGAACAGATGCGTTCAACACTTTTAGAGTAGCTAATTCAATATATCTGACAAGTCTTGTAGATACCATTAATGCCTCTTATGCTTTTATACGTGTACATGTCAGGAGCCTTGTCCGCAAAGGGACGAGGTCATTTGGCAACCGCACCACGAGGACCGACGGACTTGACAAGTGTTGAGTTAGGATAGACACCAGCTGCCGGGGATAGGAATGCTGAAGGAGGGCTTCTCTCGGGTCAATCAGTCCGGAAAGGGATGGTACCGTGGCTTTAAGTAAAAAATATGCAGATATTGTATATAGATTCTTCTAGAACATCCAATGAAATAAATGTTGGCCACATAAACACGTATACAATATATAAATACCAGCATGACTAAAATATTGCGGAAACCTTGTAGAGATATTTCTATCAGATTTGTGTATTGGTATTTGTTGCAGAATTTTCCAGGGAACATATTTTAAAATCAGTTAATAAGATAAAGATATAAACATTTTCGACTCTGTATATGAAGTAACTGTCAAATGTGACAATAGTCAATTGCTTTTAAATGATCTCATTGGGTCCTTTTCCATTGTCTTGTATTGTGAAAGCATTTAAAATGCTGTGATCTTTTTAATGTACGTTGATGTGTTTGACAATGCAAGATGAAAGTGTAAATTTCACATAATTCCTGATTTTTTTGTATATAAAAGTGCGCTTAGATATGATGCGCTCGGAATGACCCTTGGTGGTGGCGACAGATATGTCTGCCTCTCCAGACTGAGTTGACGTGGTACGGCATGCACTTCGTTATCGGGAAAGACGGTGATGACAGCAGAAGATGAAGCTATGCCATCTTTAAACATGACAGCCAGCTACAGCAGCCGAGACGAGAGCGGAGGGGTGATGGGATACAACGACTTCTAGCGCTGCCACCACCAAGACAAATTTCAAATCGCAACACGAAATACCAATTATACGCACATAACCATATATTCCCAAAATCAATCCGTCTAGACTGGTCAATAATCAGGTATACACTGTGTCCACAGGCTGCAGATGTTCCAATCACGTAAAAATAGTCCGTACAGTAAATATACAGACATCTCTGATAGTTAATGTAATGGCGTCTACAGCCTTCTAGAACCCGGACACATTATTGTACATTAGTAATAAATATTGCATAATAGCATCAAATTAAGATCTAAGATAGCTTCTAAAGTATATATTTTTTGAACGATGTCAAAAAGACATTTTGGCTTAAAATTTTACATAGGAATGATCCATTTACCACCCACAAACTCAGCATACACAATTCTAAAATAACACACACAAAAAACGCTTTTGTCTGTGCACTTTTTTAAATGTTCTTTTTTTCTCGACGAACAAACATATCATATATTCTATTCACTGTAGTAATAACAGCATACATATACATTAAAAAATTAGTTTATTTATCAAGATTTTCTTAAAAATTTACTAAGATTTATATCATAATTCATTACATTAGATAAGTAGCCAAATCTCAAGTATGCCAAACACGTGTCAACCTTCGGAACAGAATTCCAATTCGTTGCGTAACTGTACAATTCATAAATTGTTTTTTTGTCTTTAAATGTCATTTCTATTGTCAAGTACAAGATTAAATTTGACAATTTCCCTCCGAGAAAGTATAGACAATTATTAGAAACACAAAAAAACTAGTTTGCTTGCAGAGCACTACGAATGCGTTTGGTAACATATGCAGACAACCTGGCAAAGGTTGGCTTACATAATCCATACGTACAGAAATTCTGTCTGCCCTACCGCTGCAGGTTAAGCATAAATCTGCAACAGCAGACGACAAGCAAAGGTCAAACCGAGAGGTCAAATGTTTATATTTCCGTCTCGTCGGCACGGCAAAGGCGTTGAATATGGCAGAAAATGCGACAAGCTCGCCATTTATTTTAAAAGCTCGTGCATAATTATAATCAGCGTTCACAACGGAGTTCACAGGAGATGAAGACAATCCTTAAGGCAACCTAAAGTCGGTATCATATCTCTTTTACATTCTATTCTAAAAATTAATTATTGATCGGGAAGATAACGTTTACATCAATAACAACGATCTGCAATGTCGTCTGAGTGAAATTGAATTCCAAAAATACAATACGTTCAGTGAGAAGTTTTGATAACTGCTTTAATCGCCAATATGATGCTTACTATTTACCTGCGCCTTTGCAGGCAGGGCAGCAGTTTATTCTAGAAATCGTAAATTAACACTCAATTCACTGGATATTTATGGTACAATAACGCTATTAAGGGCTAAAACGGTGCATCAATGCATCTGGTTAGGTCGGTGATGTACAGCCCTGCGAATGAATGTCATTAGCAACACCTTACATAGATCCTTATACAGCAAGGTTCAGTTCGTGTGGAACTCAGGAATTCACATAAGATTTATATCGTTGTCTGGTACTGAAATAAAGTACATTTTCTACGTCACTTGTCTCATTTTGTCCCAATGCCACAGTCATATGTGACATTGTCGCGGTTTCCTGTAACCTTTGGGGTAACCAAGGTGATAGCAGATTCACAGAGGAAATGACGCTGTTATGAGATCACCGGGCGACCTATTTATCCTTCTGACATGCCAGAGATATATTATACAGCCTCGACGTATTGGTGCTAGCAACCTTTCGTGTCCTGTTCACTCAGCTTGAATCATTAACTCAGCACGTGCAAGGGAATTAATTATGCCATTTTACAAACATTACTTTCACAAGGTCATAGTTACCAGGTTAACCCATAATTCCTAGTCAATTTAATAGAGCTAAGCAAAAGAAGTCGCCATTTTAAACTCAGACAAGGTCAAATGACAAAGATCGCAACAGTTGAATCGAGACAGCCGGGGTCAAATGCTAAAGGTCATGTCAAAGGTCATTTACTCCAAAAACCCTGGTGGAGTATAAAATGGTCTGGGTGGATGTTAAGGTTTCTGTACTATAGCATTCAAGTGAGGAGGCACTTTACATCATTCCTTTGGAAGCACGGTCCCACTACAAACAGAACACATTGCATCTACTGCAGGCATACACACATAGGGAGATGTTAGCCAGATGGCATAGGACTAGTAGTTAAATCAATATCTATTAAGCAAAATGTCAAAGGTCATAACAAAAGATTTTATTTTCATAATTATGGGTTAGTATTCATAGTAAAGGGTCGGAAACGTTATCATGATGACATATTCAATATTACACTCACGTTAAAAACAAATGACAAGTCAAAAGTTATGACATTAAAGACAACAATATCAAGCTAATGTTAAAACAAATGACAATTCAAAGGTCATGACATTAAAGACACATATTGACATCATTGAAACGTCTTTATTTTAGACAAGTCGACACGAGACACATGCAGGTACATGTATATTGATTATAGATAAGAATTGCCTGCTGAATTCCACTAAATGATCGCACGAGACGAGTAATGTGACTGCCTGCAAGATCCGAGGGTCTCTTCTTAGTTGAAATACTTAGGAGAACAAACGGATCTACAGCCTTCGTTGCAAGTATTTAAAATGTCTATATCTAAATTTCTCTTCTCGACTAAACAATGTATAACGATATGACCCCGTCCCCAAACAACCTTAGGTGATGAGGAAAAGCAAAATTTTAATTTATCAAAAAAATATCAAAAATATTGACATGTTTTTCGCTATGATATAGTATAGCTAGACATAGAACGGATAATGATTAAATGCAAGGTGAACCATTTGGTGTGGCATATATCATCAACCTTTTGTAGGTTCCATAACGAGGCTCTTCACACCTTACCTCCGTCTTACTCTGCCTTCACTCGTTCTGTCAGCAATCCCCTTAATCTCTCCGCGGTCACACGTGACAGCTCAACCAATGGTATAAAATATGTGAATGGAAAATTGTCTAATACATTTAAAACAATAATAAAACCTGTCAGCTGACACACCAACGTCGTATTATGTAACGACTGATTTGCATAATGACACACTGTTTGCCGACTCATAGATTCAAGTGCATATAACATGAACTGACCAATCAAATCGCAGCTTACATTTGTTTCCGGGATTGACGGTTACCATTCCTCTGTGAATGACATTTCGGAATGTGTACGTGTTTACCTCCAACTTAATGCATATGTTAATTACCGTTAAAACTATATATAGAATGCGCAGCAAAATAATGTACGTTTGGTCTGTGATATAGTTACGAATTAATTTGATATTAAAATCGTGTTTAATTTCTAGCGTTTTAACATAATCTAAGAAGACGTTTAAGTGTTTTTGATTATATTAGTGGAGCGATGTTATGACGGTTCAAACACGTTGTCATTCGGATGAATACCACCTGTTCGTAAAACCCTGCTTTGTAAGCATTTCACTAATTATATGTATTAAAAGATGAAAAAGTCCGAGGCGAGCTTCTTTATATGAGTCAGTCGGCTGGAATCTTGCATGTACTTATCATAGAGATAAATCCCGGATAACTCCTTGATAACATATCATTTAGTTTTATTTTATTCGCAAGAAAACGTTTCCGGTTAATTTACAGTTGATAATGCTTCGTTTTGAAGAATTCTCTACTGAACACGTATGTAGTATTTAGCGTTTTTGTTTTTGTTTTCTAGAATTGATAAAAGTAGTAAAAGAATTCACTTATTATTACCTTCATATTTATCATATTTATTGATGCACTCGCCTTTCACTTTGTTGGGAGTTGGGGGCGGGGGGATGGGCCGTGGTGATGAGGGGATACAATTACTTTAAAGATTATAAATACTTATTAACCTAGTGATCTGTTGTGCTTTTCAAACTATATTAAGTTTATCAACTTAATTCTTGTAGTTTTGTAAATTGAAACTAACAAAGTCAAGACTTATTAACAAAAACACACTGATCTTATGGACAAAACAAACATTTAATACTAAATTATGTACAGAAATATTGTATATTTTATTTCCAAGTATTTTTGTTATTGCGGTATTTAAATCAGACATTTTAAAATCAGTGTCGGATACAGAGACCTATCTAGAGAGGGTGGGGTGGTTCAAATGATGGGAAATTTGCGGAGTTGAAGCCCGAAAAACCCTCTGGATCCGCCACTGGTAATGACCGAACACCTGACACCTGTTCAAAAGTTTTTACCCATAATTTACATAAAATCATGTTTAGAAAAGTTAATATGATCAAAGCTAAAACATAATTATGAAGATTTTTTAAACAAACATCCAATTTCGTTGTAATAGAGAGTTTTTGAAATTCAAACTTTTAAGTACGGGAAGGACAAGATTGGAAAAAAGACATTACAAAAATGTATTGGTGTTCCTTTTTCGGTGCAAATTTCCAAATGGACCAATGAACTTGTTTCACAGGGGCTTGACAGAATAATCTAAACATTATCATTAAATACGTATATATGATCATTAATTATTGTTTTATATGTCTGATCCCTGTGTTTTGGGGTGGTCGGGTTGCGCTGTGGATAGAGCACTCCCCTTTAAGCAGGATATCCGGGTTCGATTCCCCGATTGGACGTGAAATACGTATATGAAGGTCCTCTAAGGTCTTTAAATACGTGCTAACAAATGTTAGATTTACATTTTACAATACTCGTAAAACAAATTCTATAAACTATAATATCAGTCACTCTTGTTTGTCCGGATGGTAGCGCTCAGGGTTTCTTTATGTGGGAGGAAACCGGAATGCCCACGAAAAACCTACGTGATAGGCCAGAATTCGGATCACCTCGCTCCGAGTACAGTCGATGACTGAAGTGAGTCGGCTGAGGTGTTCCGAGTGATTCCATCCATCCCCGGCCGCCATGGTGAAAGGCGAGTGCGTTGTCCACTTTGCCACCCGACCACCCAAGAGTGTATTATATCAATATCAGTATCTCATATTGTTGTAAAATGATTATGGAATACAAATAAATAGTTAATGCAGAACAACAAATACATATATGTATACTAATTAAAGACACTATTTCATGTGATCAAAGCAAGCGTCTTTTAAATATTCACGGCTTATCTCAAAACATATAAAATAAATCAGAGTAAACAAAGCTATCACCCAGTTAAAATTACATTTTAAAATGGGCATATGTACAGTTGGAGAATACAAATAGATCTAATGGATGATAGACCAATTTAAAGAAAACTAAATAAAAATATATGCCATGTATTATATACATGTACACATTTCGTGCATGTTAAGAATTAACCAGACGTATTTGTGTTTTTACTGCTGTATATCAACGTTTAATTACGGTACGTATACATATATATCTAAGTTATATCATGCTAAGCTGTATTACAGAGAAAAACAACAACAAACAGTGCATGCCAATGTGGAAACACGTGCATTTAGAACAGGAGCAAGCACGGGATTTTTATATTCATGTAAAGATAGCATCTTTATGTTGTAACACCTGCATTAAGTAATCTGTAAACCAGACAGGTACTTAAGTCATACAAAAATACAGACATTTGTGTAAATTGTATGTCTGAAACGTATCGTCCCGACACCAATGAGAAACTACATAACCAAATCACGACTTTTCAAAAGCATTAATCAATTAAAGTAACGACGTCAACGTCAGCAAAACCAAAAGGAGTCTCTGTGATACGGAAATAAAGGTTCATACGCGATACAGAGTGTCTTTCAGATAAACGGACTCACGAACAGACAGATACCGTAACACTTAACGGGAGTGTCAGTCAGACAAACGGATGTACGTACAGACAGACAAATACAATGACACAGAAATTGAGTCAGACAAACGGACGGGCAGACATATAGAAACAGTGACAGTAAAACGAAGTATTAGCTACAGAAAACCGAACGGACTGACAAATAGATATAACGACGCAAAAACTGAGTTTCAGTCAGAAAGACAGGCTAACAGATAGCTTATGAGACAAAAAGTGCGTCCAAGCCAGGCAGACAAAAGTTGCCCTCATTTAAGACAGATGCAAAAATCGCCAGACAATAAATTTATTTTATAAAAGAACTTACAAACATTCTTTGGACAGACATGTTGCGTTAATAGAGACGAAAAAGTTCTAGACGAGAAGAACATCCTTAGACGGGCAAATTAAAAAATGAGTACAATAAAAATCGTCCTTGAGACCGATAATGAGTCGGTGATACAGACAAAAAATCCATAAAGACAGACATGGATTGTCCTTCATGGAGACAAAGAACGTCTGTAAAACTGTTGTTGTGTCCAGCATCCGTTACATAAAATAATCCGACAATGATAAAAAGTGTATTGGAGACCAGAATGTGTGATACAAAATAACCACGTTAGACAAATAGATTCAGAGCGTCTGGGAGATATAGACAATGGGCCTCGAGAGACCTTGACCGTTTTGGGGGTAGAAAAAATGAGCTCGTGAGGACAAAGAACGTCCTTGAGATAGACATAGTGGGACCAGAGTACAGACATGCCTCTACTGATATGCATCCTTGCGATACGCTTACCAGAAATGTATTTGAATATAAATCATTACCCAACGGATGTCATTCATAATATATATTACCATATCATATCAAATATCCAAATTGCTTTCGAAGCCCATTCATTCATAAAATGTATAGGTCATACGAGGCATTACACGCATGGAACGCGAACCATAATCGGCACGGAAACAAAGCAACTGAATAGCTGACACGCTCTTGTGCATCAAAGCATGGTTCCACTGGGGTCAATTGTTTCTGTATTAACTGTTTAACGGTCTAAATATAACCTAGAATCATGAGCTACATACATGAATTTGTGTCAAACGATTGTCTGTTGTGTGGGAATCATGATAGATGAGCACGTTCTGTTATATTTTTAAAAAAGCTTTCTGAAATTGCAACACAGCCTCCACTCAACCCCCTTCCTCTGTCCCC
>JAULCA010020231.1:0-18743 GCA_032360845.1 Crassadoma gigantea
ATCATTCTGAAATTTAGCCAGCATGCGCAACTTCCTGCGCAGTGGCGCTAAATTTGAGAAGGATGGACCCACCTTAACACAAATATCAAACAGTTTTCAAATAATGCACAATATTTTAACCACAACTGATAAACAGTTATCAAATCCAATTATGACCTGTTGCCATTTAGTTTGTTTAAACTTTGAAACACAAAATCAAACATTTAATACCTAACCCGGGAAGTGGGGTAGACTGCCCCAAATCCTTCAGAAATACAGGGATTTTTCTGCCCTTGAACACAGTGCTCCCATAGAAAATAACTAAGTACCAAGAAGTCCACATAGTCTTTCAGTCGCGTTGGCAGCGTGATATTTCTCTTTGGACGGATGGATGCAATGTCTGATTTTCTTGCTAGAGACAATGCATTGCCAGCGAATTCTGGAGGCGATGACGCATCCGTGGGCACGACTGATGGAGCTGGTTTCCTCGGTGTAGAACAAACTCCCCCTTAAGATTCAACAGGAGTGACCTTAAAATCTCCCGTACTTGTTGGGATATTACTATTAGGTTTAACTGCCTGCAGATGCCGACGGTTTCTCGGGTATACACCCTGTGATGTTCTGACTATGTAAGATAGGATGTCTGGATCTGCAATTTCTACAACACCGTCTGTGGTCCAGAGTTTTTCATTGTCTAGCTTTGACTTTACCTCGTTTCCAACATCCAGATCGGGTAAAGCTTTAGCACCATGTCGACAGTTGAAATAGTATACGCAGTGTTGTTTCTAGTCACTGTCACTTTTCTTAATATCCCTTGGGTTTGGCCATTTGGGGACCAATTTCTCAGAGACGACTAGTAGGGTTGTACTAATTTGTCTCCCCTTGATCAGTTGACACGGACTTGCACCTGTGCGTTGACTAGCGTGGCACGGTATGCCATCAGTGCTGCAAATACGTTGTCTTGTGCCAGTATCCTTTTGGCTATTTTCACACCGCTTTCCGCTTCACCGTTGCCTTTCGGGTAAAGAGGACTATAGAAGTTTTGTCGGAATCCATATTTCACTTCGAACTCCATGAACTCACGCGATGTGAACTGTGTACCATTGTCTGATACAAATTGCTCAGGAACTTATCAGTGTGCGAAAATGTTCTTCAGTCAAAGAATAACCTGGTTACTAGTGATATTTGGAGGTGAGAAATCTCTATGTATCTTGAGTAGTAATCTGTCAAGACAATGTAAGTTTTCCCTTGAAAATCACACAAATCAGCAGCAACTTTTTGGCAAGGTTGTAGTGGTATATGTAGCTCGGTGACCTTCAACAGTTCCTTCCGCTGTGTTTTTTTGTGTAATTGACAAAACTGGCAAGAGCTTATACTTCAGAGTCAAGTACCCGGATATTGAGCAGTTCGGACGGACAAACGGAGCACCCGCTTCAGAGTGAAAATCTGGTAGAAAGCTGATTCCGATGATTCCTATATTAACCAGGGTAGTTGGCAAGTTTATGTGTTACATTAGTTTGCCATAAAACATGTTTTATTCACGGATGAACTGATATATGTTCTCGAAAGAATTCGCCCTGACTACATTTGATTTTAAACATCATCCATTTTGTTGACAACGTTGTCTTGACTTCTGCTTATTGTCTGAACTGTGACGTCGTAATGCCATCACTGTTTTCGGGACTTCCGGTAAATTCTTGAGTTGAAATTCAAGTTTGTTTCCATTTTAAGTTGCACTGCGTAACATTTTATTAGTGAATTCGACATGAAAATATATTAAATACAATAAAACGGAAATTTATATAGATGGTGCGTGTTGTAACGTAGGATGAGCGTCGGATAATAGGTACCCCGAAAGTGAGAACACAGTCACGCAACTTCAATAGAAAAATGTATTTACAACATAAACAACAAACAAATATTATTACTAAGCATATAATCTCGTACTCATTCACACCCACTATCACTCCAAATTATTTAAACAAAGTCTATAAGGCTTCACATCACAGGGGACAGTGTCCATATATTATAGTGTCTCTGCGATGACATCTCCGAATACAACTGTCCATGTTGCACATCAGCAGTATAGTAAATCAGCACAATTGACTATGCTCAACCAGTACATGTAGAACTGGTGTCGGTATACCTAAACTCATAACCATGGCAAAAATATCATATAAGCCCTACATATACAGCAAGTGCTAAACCTCAATTATTGTCGTGACCTTGACCTCCCGGATGGGTGACTGGTAGTTTCATCATACATGTAGCTGACCTTGATCCTGCAAGACTTCGGACGTAGTCTCCTTGATCGGTTATGTTGCCATACCTGCCAGCTGTCCTATCACCACATATCCATATTAGGTCCTGGCTAGTCCAGACGGATCACCATGTGAAGCTTTAAACAACATATACACCAATAATTAAACTAACATATCACTTACATTCCACTCTAAAAAGTTTCACAATACTTTAATTTAAAGCCGCATATTCTACAAATAGGAACATGTATGCCAACTAAACGTTTCCATAGTTAAATTTTACATAATTATATCGTACGGGTCCATAAATACATCAATACATGATAAATATTACGTAATCCAAATATTTCAAATCATGGCACTACATGGCTTCAAGATATTTCAACTCGGCAACGACATGATAAAGATATATAACACCAACATGACACCAACGGGCTTCCATACATTTTAAATTTGTACATGGACGCAAAACTATTACGAAAAGTACATACGAAGTATGCATTTCAATCACAGTTATTATAATATATTCCAATACTAAATACCCGTACATTTTATCATACCTGACTATCAAAATGACATAAACAAGGTCGTTATGCCTGAATGGACCGCACTGTGAATTTGGCTTGACAGATATTTCGGGGCTTTTTACAAAACTAGAGAGAAGTCGCCGTTCCTCTATCGCTTCTACATTGGTCTGTTCCATCTCCAGTCGTCCCGCGCCTACAACATGACCAAGACAGGAAAGACTTCCGTATCCAAAAGAACATTTCTACTCGGCCTAGCTGTCAGACCGAGCTCATCAGACGTCCAAATAAATCACGGAGAACGTTCATATGTTCCTCCCAAATAGTGGTGTACACAAGGATATCGTCGATAAAGCTGTCGATATGTACCATTCCGTGTAACAGAGTCCTTGTCAATCTGCTATATGTAGTGGGAGCGTTGACAAGCCAAAAAGGCATAACAAGTAACTGGAAGAGTCCCTGTGGCGTGCTGAAGGCTGTCATTTGCTGGGACTTGTCTGACAACGGCACCTGCCAATGACCTTTCCTGGGATCCAACTTAAAGAAGTATCTTGCTTCTTCTAGTCGAGCGAAGAGTCGTCGGTATTTGGCATTGGCTCCGCGTCAAATACTGTAACACGATTTAGCCTCCGATACAAAATCTGTTAGTTCCGTCCTTCTTTTTTACGACCACTACGGGCAAGTATGGCGATGTTGATGGTTCGATGATCCCCATGCTCAACATTCCTTCATAACTTCCTTAGTGGTATATGGCAACGGATATGGCTTTACTCTCACTGGCTCATTCGTCGTGGTGTGGATGTTGTGTTCCGCCAGGTTGGGTCGTCCCGGAAGGTCAGTCAACACATCCCAAAACTGTTCAGCTAATGAAGTAATGTTTTGTCGTTTATCGTTCTTTAAATCAGCTGAAATTTCTACGTCCTCCACTCCTTCGGTCCCTCTGTCGCTAGGCAACGCTTCCAATGTCCCATGGTCATCACAATCCTCCTCCGCGTCTACCTCAGCAGTCATTACACACGATAGAAGTCCGCCCACATCATGTCGCTTCTGCTTGTCAGCTTCCTTCTGTTCTATTTATGTCTTCAGTAGGTTAACATGAACAATCTTTACTTTCCCATCCTTCATCACTTTGTAATCCAGATTTCCTACTTTGTCGACCACCTCATATGGACCACGCCATTGCATATATAGCTTGTTGGCCTTGGTCGGCAGCAGCACCAGAACCTTCCCTCCTGGTTTGATGTCTCTGGATCTAGTCCTTTTGCTGAAGTACTTCTTCTATTTGGTCTTAGACTTCTCAGACTGCTCCATCGCTAGTTGACACGTCTCTTCCATCCGTCTCCTCAAGTCCAACACGTACTGGTATGTGGTTTTGACCTCATGTCAAGCCATTATGGACTCGTGTGCCAGCTTCATCACGGCACAGCAATACTTCTCCGGGACTATGAGCTGTCTAGTCTTTTTCCCACTCATTAACCGTGTACTCTGAATCTTCCTTAACAAATGGCCTCGATGGTAATACAACTTCGCACTTCCTCCCCAGTCCTTTTTGCTGCGCATCCTTGATCTCTTTAGCAGTTCCAATATCTCGCGTTGCTTCGGAAACATGTAGTGGTCTGTCGCTTTCGGCATTTTTCTTCCGCTGCGCTCTCGTCCCGACGGTGTGTACTTCAGCTTTCCGCCAATGTTGATCCGACTTGTCTGGAGGAAGGGCACCATCCACATTCCCAATGATCAGATCATACAGTGGAGTCTTTAAAGCCCAAGCGTCCGTAGTTCCCTTAATAAAACGGCGTATCTACATACAGTTCCGCAACGGGCTTCTGAAGTTTGGATTCATCAGCAAGGGTACCCACTTGCAGTCGATCCGTTAACTTCCCTTACAACAACGTCGCTGCATCCAGAATTCCTAAGTACAGTCACCATCTTGTCTTCAACACATCCCGTAAGCACCTTAAGCATCTCGTTGTTCCTGGAGATGTCAGATTGCATGTCTAACTTAACTGTGGGGTAACTGTATCATGCTTTTCACCTTGTCCATTACCACTCTCTACTCCAGACGTCTTGCCGCGTCTACGTTGGGGTTAAGTCCTTTCAATACCAGCCTGTGGCTAAGACGGATTGTTGTCTGACACAGCAGCAACGCGATTTCCCGAAGTCTTCTGTTGCTTAGCACGACAGTCAAACGATAAATGCCGTATTTGTTTGCAGTAATAACAGCGCTTGCTAGTCGTCGAAGTTGTTGGCTGCTTTTCTTTGGTTTGCCTCTGTACTCGAGTTTATAGGTGCTGATCCCTTATTACCACTTGGCTTAGTCCCTTTAGACGTTATCAGGTAAGCCTTGGTACCTCGAGCTTTCACAAACTGGCAGCTTAGGTCCCTTCTGCACGTGCGTATCTCGCGACGTAGACTCCTGACCGGATGGAGCTATACCAAACAGCTCTAATTTCCTTTTGTGTTCCCTGTCTGCCCGTTCATCAGCTCTGGCTTCACGTTCAGCTTCCAGTTTCGCCTGCTCTGCCATCAGCGCCCTCTTTTCCTCGGCTAATTTAGTTGCATGTTCTGCTTCACGTTCTGCCCTCTGTATGGATCTGTTTTGCTCACGTGCATCTCGTGCTCGCGCTTGTTCCTCTTGCACAAAGTCACGTAAATCTTAGACGTCATATCCTAGTTGCTTTCTTTGGTCAATAAGTTCCTGAGGTGACGCCATCACTTACACAAGCTGGATAATCATCCTCCATACAAATACATCTAACGACAACACAATACAAGATACTCACCATGTAAGATTGCTTCCAGTTTCTGTAACAAACGGTAATAATAACCTTCCTGTGAATACCAAACTTGATTATTCCCCCTTTTAGGTACTCAGTGTACTTAACTGTTTTACTAGTGTTTCTGGCTTCCCCAGTGAGCTCACAACATTGCCACAACGTTGTAATTTAGTTTGACCGCAACGTTGCAGTATGGTTGTCAGGAGGTTGCATGTGAAAGTTTTCCTGACGTCTTTTTCAGACGTTGTTACAACGTTGTGATTTGGTCAAATTGCAACGTTGCATATTGGTTGTCAGGAGGTTGCATGTGAAAGTTTTCTTGGCATCTTATTCAGACGCTGTTACAACGTTGAGATTTGGTCAGATTGCAACGTTGCAGTTGTTGAAACGTTACAATGCAAAATGCATAAACCAGTCACCTGATATTTTCACGATGTTTGAATTTCTTGACGATTCTGCAACTCTCATTTATCTCTGCTAAAAGCTGAAAATTGAGGCAATAAGACAAGGTTGATGAGTCTGGCATCAAACAAGTATTCACGTGTTAATGATTTACTGATTTGAATGTATGTTTGGGGTAAGGTACGAACAATTGGAGTCAGCATTTACAATTGTACCTCAGATTTGTCAATACAAAGTATTCCAAAAGCAAACTTCCACGTACACGTCATAAAATTGCACTGAAGATGTATAACATGTTCGACAATACTAAACAAAACAAAGACTCCAAAGAAAATTGTATGCAATATAATTTAACAACTCCACAACATCAACATATATACAATATTGTATAAAAACAGCTATACAAGCAGATGCACTTATTTTATATGAAATTTCTAGAGAAATAATCTGCGATCTTCTAGTATTATTGGAGAATCATTATACTTTGGCAGATTTTAATACATCAATCATCTATTATATTTGTAAGAAGCGTGTTAGCTTAAACTTATTAAGTACGAGACTTTTTAAAAGAATACCAAAATTTAATATGTATGCCAAAATCAATGACGATTGAACAAAATAATCACAACAGAAAACAGACATTTTTTCTCCTATAAATTTACTACGTTGAAGTCATCTGGAACCTCCTTTTGAAAGTTCGCCTTTCTTATGGAATATTGAATGCATATGTGTTTTTAAATCCATCTACCCAACACAGATAAAATTCTCCTATGAATTAAAATCAAAATCGGATAAATGGAATTATAATTAAAACAAACGAAATATGTTTCTCTTTAAAAACAAACAACATATAAAATAACAACAGACCCTAAAGATATGTAAACATTAAAAAAAATTAACAACTTGATGAAATATATATACAACATGCATGTAAAATAACCTGACTTGAATACTCCAGTTTTGTTATGATAAATCTTTCAACACATATATTTAATTAAGTTAAGAACAAGAGCTGTTAGAGAACAGCTTACTTTGCCTTTGAGAATATTCAAAGATTTGTCAAGATAGAAACAGTCTTCGTTTGAAAAGGCAGCAGTATTCGCCCAACCCCTCAAAGCTGTCAGATATCACCTGGTAGAATCTCAAATCAAGCACAACCAAGACAATATTAAGGATGTATTCAAACAAAAATTTAACAACCTGATGGAAACATCAACATATATACAACATGCATGAAAAATAGCTCAATATAAAGACTACAATTTAGGCCAAATAAAAATACATGTCTGCTTCCCTTTTCAATTCAAAAGTATTCTCAATTACTTGAATGTATAAAGTGTATTTTTGTGTGTAACAGTACAAGAGGCCCATAGGCCTTCACGGGCACTTGACTAATCTCTATTGAACTTCAATTGTTGTATGTTATTCAGAAATGGCATTAATATATGAATTGAAAAGATGTTTACAAAATACCTGCAGTGTTTGGATAATCAGCGCGGTCAGTACTGCATTGCATTTGTGACTTTTATCTCCATAATTTTCTTGCTCTGTAGATTACACTATTGTCTGCAATACTCAATCTGATATCTTTTTACCTTTGACCCTTACTACCTCGAAAGTTTGTCAAAATTGCAGGTTTGATCCATGAATATACGAACCTATCCAAGATCTTATTGATATGAGGCTGCATAGAAAGTGTCATCAAAATCGAACAATATTTACTGAGTTATCATGCTCACAATGTCAAATGATAATGAAAATACAAAGGGCAATAACTCTTTGCATTGAAATTGAATTGGTCCCATTTCCAAACTCGTCCAAGTTCCTATTAGTATAAGGCTGCATAGAATGTGTCATCAAAATGAATCAATATTTACTCAAGTTATACTGTTCACAAGGTCCAATGATAATAAAAAGTACAAAGGGCAATAACTCTGTACATTGGATTTGAATTGGTCTCAATTTCGTACTCGTCCAAGATCGTATTGATAAAAGGCCGCATACCTAACAAAATTTGTTTATATTTACTTCAGTTATTGTGTTCACAAGGAAAAGTCTGGTAATTAAGGATTTGATTGCTGTAACTGATCTCATGCAGATTTTCAGAATTTAATGGTGGTCTTCTCTCCTTCTTCCTCCGCCCCCTTGTCCGTCTGGTGCATACTTCAGCGTGTTTGCAATGCAGGTTTCTGCAGCTGAATCTGTGCAGGCCATAGTCTGTACGTCTGCATCTGAAATAATACAGAAATTAAGGAGTTTTCCATTTTCCTAACAAATATTTATCTGGCAATACATATTTCTTGATTAAATAATACATTTTACATAATATAATTTGAAACCATTAGATGCACAGTCTTACTTTTAACTTCTTTGTAGATGTTTAAACTTTGAAAGCAGTGTTTCCCCTTTTTGCCCTTAAGGCTAAGCATAGCCATCACCTCATGTGTCATTAACCTGTTGAAAAATTGAAAATAAAAATACCATCAGTGATTGTGTTTAAAATAATATGATAAATTCGGTTCTTGTGTCCTAATTCTTTTAATATTATTAGTTCATTGCAGCTCACTTATAAGCCATTAATTCAACAATTCTGCTTATTACTGTAACTTCTTAACTTCTGTGCAACATTCATACCAGACATGTTGACTGTTACATAACCAATATGGCAGATTTCATTTCCCCCAATTATGTTTATGAACAGCAATTAATTTGATTAAAAAAATGAAGTTTTCTCTACTTCAACGAAAATATTTACGGGATTTACATACTTATAGCAAGTTAATTGATCTTAACTAAATTAAATACAGAAACTCCTGCAATTTGTATAGGACAAATGAAGATACATATGTTATATGTCTTGGTAATCAGTTTAATTCATGGTGCATAATTAAAAGAATATTAAGTCTAGTCTTAAAAGTATTTAAAATTATACTTTGAACAAAGTGAACTTACTTCTTTATGATTCTTGCTGCATTCTCTCCTATACTGTTACCACCATTACGAGAGAGAGCGCTCGTCTGAAACAAAACGACAAATACTATCTCAAGAAGGTTTGTTACAGTTAATACATTTCACGCATAAAGAGTAAAATGGTAATAAATGAGAAAAATGTCTGAATATCAAGCCAGAATATTCTTGACTACTATATCTTCTAAAGTTTCATTATTGTTTTGTTTATTTACAATTACTGTATTTTTCTTCAAATTACTTAATTTGGACCCCTTTTTGTTATTGTGTTAAACTATGAATCCAGTATGAGAGGGAATGTTTTATACCATTGAAAAACTAACCATGATTGCATAATATTTCACTTACTGATTTTCTGCAATCATCTGGAGTCTTCAAGGAATCTTCAACTTTCATGAGCTCCTCATAAATCCTTGACAATATTGGGATGTCATGAATGTCCCGAGGCAGCCCAAGTTCACCCTTTTCTTTAATTTCCTTGATGTCCAATCGCATCTCTGTGAGCATTTGGAACACTTTTCTCTGGAAAACTGGAAATACCAGTACATTTTTAGTTACATTCAAGTTCATTGTACTAGAAAACCTAACACAATTTTGCATACTTTTAAAAAATAATATATGCAGCTAAAGGTATTGTTTATTTACTATCTGGAGGCAAAAGATAACGTATTATTAGACATTCTGCAGGATACAGCAGATTAGGTGTACACCGTCTTGGAGATCTTGACTGACAAGGACTAGCAGTCAGCCTTTTCCTCCACCCTGTAGGATAACTTACTGGAGACCCTCTCAGTTGTATGATTCTGGAACCTTTTAAATAAGATTTGATGCCAATATTTCTACATTGTTTAAAAAGGCAGCTATCTGTAAAAAGTTTCATTACAAGCTTAATTTACAATCTTCAATGGGATATATTCTTTAAGCGTATTTAATTCTTTTATCTTTCTGAATTCCAATTTTTGTTTTTGTTTTGGTAGGATAATTTGTTCTCTATGCATCTACAAATATAACAAACCTGATACTGAAGGTGATGGTGGACGACACCTAGGGGACCTTCTTGGTGACTTGGTGTGGCCAGCTGTATAAAGTCTTTCTGTCCACCTGGTTGGTGAATTTTGTCTACTTGTCTGCCTTACCCTTCTGGAATAATCTGAAATATAACATGCATATTAATAGAACTAAAAGCCAATTTATGGATTAAGTTTATTCTTTGTAGTACTTAAGGCATATCGACAAAACTATTTTACTTTTAATAATTTTAAGTTATAAGTCAAGAAAAAATAACAAGCATGTTTTCACAAACCTGTAGGATAGGGTGTGTGGTACCTTGATGACTGTATATGTCCAGAGATCATTGTACCTCTTGTTTCTGCAGGTCCTAAAATCAGTTTCTAATATATCAATCGCATAATTACGAAAGAACTATTGTACACACATCTTATTATCTAGTATGGTTGTTACTTCTGTTAGTATTGGATGCAACACGGCATTTACACATTCCTTCGCTTAAGCAAGTTTATGTTCTTCTTATTCAAGGGCAAATCGATTATTACATATGCCAGGAAGATGGATACAAGTATTGGAGTTTTGATGAATGTGTGTTTAAAAAGAGGGTACTTTACTATTCATCTTGTAAAATAAATTCTAAATTTTGTTTGAAACGTTGGTGTTACTCTGTTGCTGACTGTTTTACATTGATGCATCTCAATTTTACAAACTTTAAACACTTAATTTGTATGTTGTTTTTAAAAACACAAAACTGAAGTCTTTTCTCCAGCCATAGCAGCATACTGTAGATAATGCATAAATTTTACCAAATTGTGTACTTAACAAACTTGGAAACACTGCTGAAGCAGACGTCATGATCTCCCTTTCGGGTGTCCTTGTTGTTTCTCTTCAAGTTGGGAATGGTGTTAGCACCTTCTGGGTGATTTCAATGACCGTGGGGATGGTGTTACCTCCCTTGGTACATGTAGTTGAGTTTTCTCCAATAGGGATGGCGTTTCCTTCTCTGGATATGGTGTATTTTTTTTTAAGGAGGAGGTTAATAGGTGGTCTAGGGATATGTATTTCTGTAGGTATTTCCAGAAGAAAAAGAGAAAAATGAAGGAGAAAAACTCCAGAAAAAACTGCATATGATATCTATCACTACACAAGTTATTATATGAACTTGCATCCTTATCAAAATATTTATTTTTACTGTGCTTAATGTCACTGATTTTTGGTTTTTGGCAAAACAAATCACTATTAGTTTGTGTGCTTTGCTGTAAGATATAAAACTAAATTCAAACTGGCATGTAAACAACAGAAAATATAACACCAAGAATAAAAGAAAAATGGACTGTTCATTTAATAGCACAGTTCAAGTACTTACAAAGCAAAATAATGAATTTGTTTTGAAATTTCGCAAACATTTAATGCAGGAAACAAAGGCTACTCACTTCTGTCATTGGATCTTGCTTTTTTCTGAGGAGGTTCTTCATCATTACTGTCCCCACTTTGAAAACCTGTATGCATTTTAGTAAGGAAATGTTGAATATGCAGCTTAGAATTTATGCTTCAATTTGAAAGTAAAATATTCAATATATAATCATATGTTACTTAATTGGTAAGTAGAATTTTTGAAACTCTGCATGTGTTTGCGGACTACTTCTTAGATGTGAAAATGTACAATCTTGTAGAATACATCCGCAAAGACTTTTGCTTGACTTTTATTTGCACTCACAAATTTGTTTGATAAGTGACGATAACTGGTTTTGGTTATATACCTCATACCAATATCATAATGGGATAGATAAAGTTAAGCTTAATGGTCAAAACATGAGAATTAATCAAGAGAGTGAGCTCAAGTTTGTGCAGTTTTGGGTTGTTATATAATAAGTACTTAATAACTACATACCGGTAAAAAGTCCTTAAGCACTTTCTTTTTTCTTTGACGACGAGCAATATTGGAACGGGACTCTTCGTCAATAGCTTTAACCTCTTCTTCCTCTTCTTTCCGCTGTAGTAGTCAGGTCATATGCCTCGCACTCATCTCGACTCTCTCTACCAAAAGGGAGGTTAAAAAATGCTAAAATGTATGGTCAAGCTAAAAAAACATGTATATTTAAGGTTTTCTTCCTACCAATATCATACGCCTTTTCCCTTTAAATTTGATGTTGACCCTAAAGTTTTAATAAGAATTATCATTTATCAAATATGAAATTTTTTTTTTCTCTCTTTAAAATTCTCAAAAAAGACTGAAACATTTCATCTGTGTAATATTTAAAAAAAAATACCTGTGCAATTTTACCATGTCAGCAATTTGTTTGTGAGATAATTTATATAATCTGCAAGCAACAATCTGTACAATGTTAATAATATCAAAATAATGACCAGCCCTAGCTTTTTACCGGTACATACAATATATTTGAATGGTACAATTACAAACACAGAATGATATACCGTAATTTACATAAATCTACAACTTCTGTTAACATAAATGATCTAAACTTTTCCTTAATTATCGGAAAAGTTTTCCAGGATGCTGTGGGTATTTTTTTCTGAAAGCATTACTTTTAATGCATTGCTTGTTATTGGCCAATGAAAGATTCCATCCCAATTCCAAGTACTTGCCACTGTACCTTATTCCTGTGCTCCATCCTCCTTCCACACAACACGAACCCACATATATGAGAGTTTTAATTGAAGCATATCATAACATTTACTCAGATATATATGTAATAATCATGCAAAAAGTTCTAAAATGTCTAAAATTGTTATGAAAAATATTGTCTATTGACATGAAGAGCAACTTAACTTGCACAGATCATGACCATCTACCATGTAATTTGCAAAACTAGTTGGATGTTTTTTTCCCTAACCATTATATACTAAATACTAGACCATTATCTAAAAAGAATGATAATATTTACAATTCAAAAGATCAGGACATTATTCTATTTTGACTGCATTCTTTATTACTTACCAAACATTGTACCTGAAGATGTACATGTGATGTCACTAAATTGTTTCTTTTTCTATATCCTATAATCACAATTCACAACCAAACCATGGCCAGCGTGATAATATATAAATGAAAGGACAGGTCACATCATCGATTTAAGGATTTAAATTAGTATGTTATTCAAACTAAACTAAGAAATTAGGTTACCGTTTATTTTTCTCCATGCCGTGCAGTAGAGGGATGAAAACATGTCCTCTTCCATATGGCAAACAAACTATTTTCTTCACTACTTCGGATGGATCTACAAGTCTCTGTTGTGACATAACGAGACTGCTGATGAACACAATGTTCATCAATTTTGAAACACGAGGCTCTTTGAAGAATCTTTGTGCCTCTGTGTCTGAACATCACAAAGTAGTGTTCCATCATCCTTCTTCTTTTTCACAAATGCATAATCCTCATCTTTTAATAAAAGACATCCATTTCTCTTGTTAGCTGAAATGTGAGTCAGACAGGAATATGCGATGCAGTTTGGTGTTCCAACTAACTTAATTTCACATCATCTTTTTCCTACTTGACTTATGGGGTTCCTTGATGATCTCACCAATCTTGTCAAGGTCTGAAGGTGATTTTCAAAAGGAAAAGATGAAATAAAGTTCAGAGAAAATTTGAAATTATCAACATCTTCTGTGAGGTGTTTCAGTCCATGTATATTGTACACTGGGAAAGATTCTGAGTAAAATTCTAAGATTAAGCAACAAAATATTTAAGCAGTTGCCTTGAGTAATCCAAGAAATGTTCCCTTCTCTTCAGAATCAAAAAGAAAGGAAATTGCCGGTGCAAGACAAAGGAAGTGGTTGTAGCAGTTTTGATGTAAAACTCTTTTTAATACCACTGGTCCAGTGTAGAGAAGAAATTGTCTAAATTCAGTTACCTTCCAGCCTGCTAGCTCTTTTAATGTTTTTGGCTGACGGAAAAATTCTGTGAGAAGTTTTCCTGAGAAGTTTATAAGATCTGCTGAAATTTCATTTAATTGTAGCTGAGACAGTTTGCAGGTGGTATGGCCTTGTTTAAAAAATAATAATATCCGTCTCATGGCACCAAGGCAAACAAAGTGCATATAATCTAAACAAAATCCAGTCACACAAGGAAAACCTACTTCTGTCAACGGAGAAACACCCATCTGATTGGGTGGATATTGATGCTCGGCAAATTCTTCATCAGTCCTCAGTGGGTAATATTGATTTTCATGCAGCACAACCCTATTCATTTGATAGGAACCCTTCACGCTGCATCGCTCTCATGAGTAGTATCAAGAATACCATTTGGTACCCTTGAGAAAAGACCTAGCAGGTGCATCACACACAAATGCCTTTAACTTTGGTTTCAGTGTCATTTATTTTGATAGTTTTTTCTTTCAGTTGAGATATCTCTGCTAGGAAACCATGCAGGTAGTTGGAGTCAGAATACCGTTAACTAATGCAACCACAAATGGCCTTTACTTGTTATAACTATTGGCCAGAATTGGGTACTAGATAACTTGAACAGTGGAATTCCATCAATGTTTGTCACTAAATTGATTTCTGTTGAAACAGTCTCACTTCCAAATTTTTAGTGGCTCATTCAGCCAATTTCTTTAGGAGAGTTTGTGCATCAACACAGTTTGGATTCTGTTCTGCAATTCTAATTTCAATGTCCACATCTGAATATGAAGAATTGTCATAGTCAAATATTCTGAATTCTGTGTCTGAATCCATCACGTTATCATCAATGCTTTCATGATCAACAGTCAGGTGATCATGACTGCAGGGAAACTGTGATTCCTCAAAACATGCTGTTGGTAGCTCATCCATCTATGTTGCTATCAAAATTTTCATTTTCAACTATAGGAATATCAGATGCAATTGAATTTACAATTGCTTTCCGTTTCCTCCAACGTCCCAAGTAAGAGGCTATTGTTATATGTACCTTGCAATTAAAATACATACACTTATACATATATATAATGATAGACAAATATTTGACACTACCAGCACAGCATGAAAAATATTTACATCAAATTAAATTTACTTTATTTAAACTTAATTTGAATTGAACGCATTTACTTCAATTGATAAATTACAGAATATCATAAAACCGTATTCCATTCTGCTTGAAGTTTAATTTACCTGATTAAAAATAATTTTCCTGAAGTGAACTCAAAGATATATTTTCTCTGAAATATGATATCTTTGAAGATTACATGCATTAAATTCCACATTTCATGTGACAATTCCATTCTGGTGGATTTCAACAAAAAAAATGATAAATGTCCGTAAATAAAGCTTTATCGGTGTGCTCCACATAATGACAGGTCAATCAGTTGTGATTTGTAGTTTTTTTATTGTGTAGTAGTGCAGTTGTAAGCTGAGTGGCACAGGGCGATACACCCTTCCATCGAAGCTTGTGATGTGATTCTTTTATATACCTATTTGCCTTACTAATAAAGTGGGCATTTCCGTCATATACTTCAAAAATATGGTGCCTGAATGACATGTTGCCCATTGTCGGACAATTTACAAAAAAAATGTTTTTTAACCAAAATGTTATCAATAACTTAGCTTCAATAAACGTTACATTTATTTTACAGACTAGTACTAAACCAACTCTGTGATAGTAATGAAAAATATACCCTACATAAAAATTTCAATGGTTCCTTTCACAATAGTCATTAGTGTTAAAACAATATGTTCCCATTTGAGCTTTACTTAGTTACATGTGCCTAATTAATGTCATTCTAATTTTGTTCGTCGAGAAATCTGAAAATGTAGTCATTTGTTAGCCAAATATAAGACATATGCATATCAACTTTTCATTCATCTTCCATTTATTAACAAGCCATTCAGAGATCTTGAATTTGAAGTCGTTCTACACAAAATCAAGTTTAAAATAAAATATTCTGAAAACATTCGACAACATAATTTGGAAAATGCTATTTCCAATTTGAACTTTTACTATTACAGTAGAACCTCTTTCTTTGAAGATTTTCTTTCAGTTTCATTAACAATTTGTGTATTAATGCATTTGTGCTGTACGACATTTATATCATTTAATAGTGCAAAAGCTGCTATACAAACAGGTAAAACATGTAATGATCATACATATTACATGTACATAGACTCTTTCCTACTGTAAGCATTCACTTCATCTAATATAAACAGGGAAAAAGACGGATACTTTAGCCGCGTTTGTTTCTCGAGATTGTTCGATCTTTTTTGTCAAAAGTATAAAGATTCTCTAATTTTGATATCACCAGATGACATGAGAATTTGTTTCGTATTGGAATTATGGAGTCATTTTGAAATGTGTTGTTTTTTTCTTTCTGTATTCCTCGATCTTATGTTATTCTCATAAATGTCTCGTGTAATTGTAACGTGATACTGTGGTACTGTGCACAAAGAAGGTGCATGTATATCAATATTTCAATAAAAAATCATGCAGTTTCTCCCACAGTAATACGATATCAAATATACCTGATACTTTTCCTCCTAGGGGATGCTGTCTAACGGCTTTTTCAATATGACAAAAGACTCAACTGATCGTGAGTAACCTTGGTGCAGTCAAAAACTAAGCAATCGAAATGTATAGTGGCGAACGTTTCGATCCTGCGCGAATAACGATACCGGAAGTGAAAAAAAACCTGTAAACATGCTGATGTTTTTCTGGAATGAATTTTTCAAAAACATTACACATTCTATTTATTCTTATTCTCAAATCAAAGTAATCTTACAGCAATTATGTTCACATATATAAAATCTATGAAGAAATATCTATTTTCCTCAAGGCAGCGCCATCTCGTGTTGTCGGGCTAAACAAAGTTTGGTAACTCTTCTTAATTTTGTTGAATGCAGATCGAGTGTCGTTTCGTCTAAAAAGTCACCTTTCGACAAAAAATCCATGTTAGTTCACATTTTTTGTTTACGTATAGCAATTCTATAAATTGTAGAAAAATAAATTCAAGCAGAAAAAAAGTTATATTATGCTCTGGATATGATTTATGGCAATAAAATCGACACTGGCCATTTTATCGGATGGGTTTTGGTAGTGTGGAATCAAGTGTGGTTTGGAATCAAGGAATTTAGTGATGATCTGTAAGTCAGTATCGGGAATATATAACAAAAACAAAAATCTCAAAAGTTGAAAAAAAATGAGGAACCAATATACAACGTTGCTACACCGTCACACAGTAACGTTGTAAGAATGTCTTGAAAATAACATTGCTACAACGTTGATAAAAGGTTGCCGACGTCGCGACCTGCAACCAACGTTTATACAACGTCCTCACAACGTTTTGTGCCCACTGGGTCTCCAAAGTACACGAACTATAACGTTAAGATAAGGAAGCAAAATTAATCTAGAAATAATCTGTCATGCACAAAGTCAATACCAGCTTAAAGAAAGCTACATTGATTGTGAACTCAATTTCTGGGTAACAAATCGTCGGCTATCCTACTGCTGCCACCAATGTGTAAAGTAGGATGAGTGTCGGATAATATGTACCCTGAATATGAGAACATAGCCACGCAACTACGATAGATAAATGTATTTTCAACATAAATAGCAAACAAATAATATTACGAAGCATACAATCTCGCACTCATTCACACCCACTATCACTCCAAATTATCTAAACCAAGTCTATAAGGCTTCACATCACTTGGCACATTGTCCATATATTATAGTGTCTCTGCGATGACATCTCCGAATACAACTGTCCATGTTGCACATCAGCACTATGGTAATTCAGAACAATTGACTTTGCTCAACCAGTAAATGTAGAATAGGTGTCGGTATACCTCAACTCATAATCATGGCAAAGTTACCATATAAGCCCTACATATACAGCAAGGGCTAAACCTCAATAATTGTCGTGACTTTGACCTCTCGGATGGGTGACTGATAGTTTCATCATACATGTAGCTGACCTTGATCCTGCAAGACTTAGGACGTAGTCTCCTTGATTGGTCCTATTGCCATAACTGCCAGCTGTCTTATAACCACATGTCCATAGAAGGTCCTGGTTGGTTCAGACGGCTCATCATGTGAAGCTTTAAACAACATATCACTAACATACCACTCTATAAAGTTTCACAATACTTTAATTTAAAGCCGCATTTTCTTCAAATAGGAACATGTATGCCAAATAAAAGTTTCCATAGTTAAATTTGACATAATTATATCGTGCGGGTCCATTAATACATCAATTCATGATAAATCTAACCCAATCCAAATATTTCAAATTATTGCACTACAGTGCTTCCATATATTTCAACTAGACTACGACATGATAAAGGTATATGACACCAACATGACACCAACGGACTTACATACATTTAAAACTTGTACATGGACATTGGACGCAGAACTATTACGAAAAGTACATACGATGCATTTCAATCACAGTTATTATAATATATTCCAATACTAAATACAGTTATAATAATATATCCTAATACTAAATATCCGTACATATACCTGGCTATCAATATGACATAAAAAAAGGTTGTTATAACTGAATATTTACAGTCTGTGGTGAACTGATAGTAAAACCCATGCATTTCTCCCAATACCCAACTGAACTCTTTCCTTCGATAGAGTTCACCCTGGCACGCGCTAACTGCCGCCCGGACTGGACCGGCGCGTAGTAATTTTACACACCACCAGGAAAATATGCTGCCGCGTATTTTGTGTTGTAAAAGAGAACTTATAAGGTCTAAATGAAACTTATTAATAGAGTTAATTGTGTATTTAAGCGTATTATTAAAAAAAACAAGAATCACTGTTATTAATATGTACATAAGAATGACAAATTAAAATGTGTCACTTGATGGAACTATTTTGTTTACTTGTT
>JAULCA010020453.1:0-11388 GCA_032360845.1 Crassadoma gigantea
AAAATCAATGTGGTTTCAAAATGGATGTTTTAACAGCAGGTAAAGTTGGACAGCTATTCGTAGTTCGGAATTACAAATAACGAATAACTGTCCAACTTTACTTTACTTGTTTTAACAAACAATTAAGTTTCCTATTTAGATTTGAGACGTAAAATATCGATATGATTACTGGTGATATATTAACTCTTTTAGCTCTTTAGGGATCGAATAGAAAGGGGTATCAATTCGAGATTGGAGAGGATTAACTTGTCAATACTAGATTTGTCGAGTGTTTACAATCAAATAACATTCACTGAGGGTTGAGATCCGAAATGAAATTTTCACCCTGAAAGATTGGAATAATTCCTTTTCTCTGGTGTTGTTCTCCCTGTATATGCAATGTGGACGTTACTTTGATGCAACGGTAGAAACCCGCTCAGTCGTTAGTGTTTCAAAGAGGGAATATAATAAAACTGAATGTAGAAAAAATAACAGTTATTACATTGAGCACATCGGAATACTAATGGTCTCTTTAGCAGTATCACACAAGCAAAATGAAAATCTCCCAGACACTGCAATGGATCAACATTAGTTGCGATGTAAAATTATGACTTTGAATCTTGCCATTCCCTTCTTATGATTCAAAATAAACAGAGGTGAAGACATGAAATAATACATCTAAATAATCAGTAGTTTATATTATTTCATGTATTTGCTTTCAGTATATAATCCCAAATATAGTACTAAAATAAAACGACCAGATAACTGTAATGAAGACTCACACTGGATGAGAAGAAACATGCGATGGACTCTTCATTAGCTTTTGAGACAGTGTTAATATTCTTCTTGCTGCATAACCTGTGTATTTGGTGTGAATGAAGACGTTTCTGGTTTCAGTATTATGATGCTATCAACACCCTAACTGGTTTAAAAGAAGCAAAAAGGTTTCAGAATTTTAGTAAAACGAAATGGTTCTAAATATAAAACTCAGGCCCAATATAACTTCGAATAGGTCATTCTTTAAAGTATAATTTGTAGCACATTGATACTACGATGTTATGATGGCAGTGCTGTAATCATACGTATACAATGTGTAAACATATTTTTTGGAAACATCTTTGTTATATTCTTGGTTATCCTTATCCTGCATAATAATTAGTGGTGAAGAATAAGTGTTCACTACATCAAGTCGATTAAGAATGACAGTTTCCTCCATAAGAACTTACAGTACAGACAACTCATTAATAACCATGACTTTTACCACTATACCGAGAAACAAGACTTGATAACCTGTCATTAGACATATTGAGTAAGGCTTAAAACACAACTTCTGAATCAATTCATATCCTCGGGGAAAATCGCTAGAACTTTTACACTCGGCGACTGTTATTGTGTTGATTAGCTCCATAACGTGATAACGTGAACGACCTTTTCATTTTATTATTTTATTTTTGTCGTTTGCTAGCGTGTCCAAGTAACCTCAGTTTATTTCTCTGTTGGCAGGAAGATCTGCGTCAAGGACACAGAATAGTTTGTTGGATCGTTTAAATGATCAGGTCTATAGAATGTGCCTGAAGCAAAACAAGAAAGAGAGAAAGAAAACACCGTTTTGGCGACATCATCTTGGCCAGAATATCTCAACATACGAACGGGACAGATAGGATAAGGCGGACTGACACACATATAAACTTAACGATTACTACGTCGTTTCGTTACATTTTGTTGAGACTAGTTGTAATGCAAACACACTTTTGCTTGAGGGTTGTTGCTCAATTGTCCGAGGTTTCGTGGTTTGAAAGGGAAGTGTTATCTATCTATTCTCACATGTCTAGAAAACACTCTTTGACTCACTCTGCTATCCTGCTTTTCCTTCCAATCGAGGAATGTAGACGAACATTGAGGTATCGAATTTGAAAACAAATTATTGATGTTTACTATTACTCTAGGTAACAGCGCTTTACGTTAGTTTAATCAAATTTACGTTTTGCGTAATGTGACTTATTTGCAAAATTCCGTACAATTTTTTCTACATCTTTCCTCCTAAGGTCCCAGCCTCGAGTAAAGCCATACAGGGGCCAGCGGTATAAAATATTTAATTCAGAAGCATTGCGGATAACGAATGTCAATTTTACGGTACATTTGGTGTGAATGAAGACGTTTCTGGTTTCAGTATTATGATGCTATCAACACCCTAACTGGTTTAAAAGAAGCAAAAAGGTTTCAGAATTTTAGTAAAACGAAATGGTTCTAAATATAAAACTCAGGCCCAATATAACTTCGAATAGGTCATTCTTTAAAGTATAATTTGTAGCACATTGATACTACGATGTTATGATGGCAGTGCTGTAATCATACGTATACAATGTGTAAACATATTTTTTGGAAACATCTTTGTTATATTCTTGGTTATCCTTATCCTGCATAATAATTAGTGGTGAAGAATAAGTGTTCACACGAATGTCAATTTTACGGTACATACCAAATTCTCGGAAACCAGACACGCATCATAACTGTATTTGTGGAAGATAATATAAATGTCGGTTACAGGCAAATACATAATTAAATAAACTTTTTATAAATATTCATACCCATTTATGTCTGTTTCTTATTCAAACATTAACAAAAAGCAATACATAACAAAGGGCTTTAAAATGGAAATCACAAAATAATGGAAACACCTTATTTAGCAGAGTTGTCATAGAGGTCTACCGTTAAGAGCTGATAACTGTTACAAAGTCTACTTACGACTACATGACAATGAAGCTATATGTGTCTAGCTTCAAGGCTGTCTCGACTTTTAAAGAGAAAAACTTGTTTCAGACACCCAAACTTAAAAGTAATTACCATTTCTATAGCGACGTATGATAATTACGCAATTTTATTTTGAGAATCGTTTATTTAGCCCAGTCGTGTCCGTCCTATTATCCTCTCGTTAACATGACCTATACCCAATTGACTCAAGTTTTGTGTAAACCATTAACAAATGGTAATGGATACTACTAACGTTACGTTTCCCTGGAGTTATATACCATGCAGTATGACCTACAATAGGCTGTCATACTAAAAAGGCTTCGAACAATTACTTATTCCTTTTAAACTATATATAAGTAAGATAAGTTGTCAGGTGTTGCACGAATGATTCATAAGCATCTTATGACGACATTAAGGTAAACAATGGAATTGGTTATATTACCATAATTTTCAAAAATGAAAACAAAACACATATGTTAAGTTCAGGGATAAAAAAACAAAAAGCAGCTCTCACAAAAAATGTCAATGTTTTATCTATAAAAGGGTTAACATACATATTTCTTTTACCCATTAAAAACTTATAAAATCCAACTATTTTACTTTTCATTAGGTTCAGAAAATGTATACTTCGTTTAATTCTATAAGTAAAACTGAAACTAATTAACCTGAAATGTCTGACAGGAAGGTCATGGCATTGAGCAATGGGTTAAAAAGCATTCCACAATAACCAAATTATTTCAACTTGTTGAAATCGAAAACGATAATAAGATTGACAACGTAAACCAATTTGCGTTAAGCGCCTTATAATCTGTCATCAGGAAATAAATAAGTAGATATTCCGACGGTTAAGCAATAAATCTGGTAGCTTGGACGTTATACCGTATCTAGTGTCAAAATCAATAACCTTGGCAAGAAAATAGCTGACAACAGCAAATGTTGATAACAAATAAGTGAATGAGCAAAAACGTAAATTCCATTAAGATGTTATTCAAATTATCCATAAGAGGATATATCAATTTTGTTGCCAAAGAAAGATTGTTTTGCATTTTAATTGACAGATATGTATTTGAATATATTCTGTATTCCTATGGAATTAATTTGTGCTCGTCAATTGTTGATAATGAAATATGTTCGTAAATTGTATTAATTGCATAATTTTAAGTTCAGATATATATACGAAGAATTTCTTCCATGCGTTTCTGTATGAATCGTTCATATTCAATAAATATGGTATTAGATTTACATGTATTGTTAAAGTATTAAATATTGGAGATTTATGCGTCATCACTACAGACTATATGTAATGATGTAACAACGCATCTGACTTTGGAGGGTTTCTTTCATTCACCTTTATAGACTGATCCAGAGATGAGTGTGTGATCTCCGTCGTCCGCAGTATTAATGACATACAAGTTATTCTAGAACTACGTATTATATATATTCCTTACATAGAGTAAGCAACCAGATGTCCTCTTGTGTTTCCGGTGTTGCTGAAAGTCGGGTAATATTCAATGCAAATTAAGTCTTTTTCAGGATTTCGCTTTTGTCTTGCCAATTATCGTAATGGGGAAGGATGTGAAATTCAATGATACCTATATGGGTTCTTCCTGGTCAGTCTTCTGATTGATAGGTTAGGTGTGCGCATGAGAAGGTGATCTATGTGATCCGTCCACGCTAGCCAGCTCGACACAACCTTGGCTTTATTTATAGGATACGTATTCGGAAGAGTAGACATACGTCATTCTGTGAAGTTTTTCTGTGTAAGACTTTGATACAATTAAGCAGATTTAAACAGTTTGAAATACAATTTATCAGCTGAGAGATTTACAAAAAAATAAAAATGGTCAAAGTAATAAAATGTCAAAACTATCATAATTGTGTGACATTATATCTGAACCTGTTTAAAACACTCACACGACTAAATCAGCCAATCAGCAAGTGTTTCATACGTTTGTAGTTCCTATCTAAAGTAAGTTTCGGCTAATTTCTGGGCCACTGAGGGAGTTTAACAAGGAACTGATGAGACATTTTTAAATAAATAAAATGTTTAGGTATTTAACTTTCGAAAAATGTATACTTTTCATATATTTTCATGCCTGTGTGCGGATTTGCACAGATGCAAAATGTCTTGGGGCGTTTCTGTTTTGGATCACCGGTTTTGCTTGTTAACTTCCAGTTGTCAACTTCTTGACGGTGTGACACTATAATATGCAAATAAACCTATCAAAATAGTCATTTTGTAGCCTTTTAAAGGTATGTATCTATGAATCTAGACAGTTGTCACTGGTATTGAACTTCAAATATTCAAGTTATTAGCTAAAACATTTGGTAATAACATATAGTAAATGATTTAGTTGTGTGAGTCCTTAAACCGAACACCATTGAATCCGGTTTTTTTTTAATTTCATGTTTCCATATACTTAGTTATCTGTTTTTACACTGAAAATAAACGATGCGTAAACGTTTGTTATAATTGTCTCGAAACAGATTAAGTCATGGTATAAACAAATGTCCAGGTAAAACTCTCATTTCAGCACATTTGAACTGGAAGCTCATAATCAGTTTAGTGCTGCAATCTTGTTTATTCTAATAAGTTGTAAATAAATCACGCAATCTATTGACTGACTTCACATCATTTAAATTATTGCTAGTTATGAATAAAAAATAAGCAGATAAAGGAATGAAAATATCTTTCAAACCGATGATATATCCCCTAAAGAATCAAACTAAACCCTGCATCTTTCCTTGTCGAACCACAGGAGTCGAAAAACATCTCGCAGCCATTTTGTTTTTGCTTTTTCATTTGAATTGCTTTGTTTTGAAACATTCGAATGGCCTAACCCATCAGAATGCTAATACAATCCTTCAATAATGCGTGATGTATAGTCTTCTATTATCAAATCCTCTATCTCTGAGGTATGTTCTCTCATTAATCCCGTTCAAATACATTAAGTCCATAATTACATCCTGAAGTTGTTAAATCTGTCCCATATTGGCTCCTGATCTTAGTATAACTGGAGTGGAATATTTCCCATTAGCAATGTTTGCATCAATGCTATGATTAAGTTTCATTCTTGATGCAATTTATAATTGCTGAAATTTTTTTTTTTTTAATATGTCATTGTTCGTGCATCCCTCAAAGGGTTTCAAGTCATGAGCGATGATTATTTATATGACTGAATGTCAAACCACGTAAAAGAGAATCTCAATGTCGACTATCACTTCAACAACGGATCGCTACAATGTATCATTGATCTGCCTAAATCGTCGGTTATCAACACATAAACGTGTTCTCTATTTTGCCTTTGAATTTACAAAATGCTGATGCAAACAATTTTGGAAATGTTTATTATGATTTGTGTAACTAAGTAAGATATGAATTAAGACTATATGAAATAATAGTCTCCGTTATTTTACTAAATGTGGTTCACATTCATATCGTGTGTCCAATGGACTAAAGAACGAACAAAATGTCATTGAGATAGCTGCTGATGAAAGTAAAAAGTTCAAAGTTGATTCGAAGCGTTACTATGGTGATAAGTGGCGTTTGCTGTATTAAGTACAATTCTTGCATCGACAGAATAAGTAATCCTGGTATTACACATCGTTGCAAAATGCCGCAGGCACTGCTAAGTGTATTCATGGTAGTGGGTGTTCTTTTGTGGAACCCAGTGTTGGTTTTACTGACGATTCTCCATTGCTCCTGTAATTCAATTTGCATACTTTCCGTCCTACTTGTTAGAGTTGGCCGTCTCATTCTTTAACCCAAGCCGGATTATCGGCCTTGTCCTTCATTAAGAAAGATAAAAATGTGCATAAAAAAATCACGATGCCGATTTGATTTTAAATCGCCATGACGAGGTGATATGACTTGCTCTTTGTTCCCAAGCATTTTCAGAATAGTTTGCGACTAAGAATGATAACCCCTTACTGTTATTATGGCACACTAGCCACTTTACGCAGACGCCATCTTACTTTCTGTTTTCCTTTATTTTTTCAACGTTATGATCTAATGTATTTGATGTATTTAGACCATTATTTCCTTCTGTTGAGCCGTCGGCATGATCACTCTATTTCCCCTTTACGACACAATGATTAATTGATTGATTTAGGTTTTACGTTTTCATCAGGAAGCAATCATAGAACATTATCAGCTTTAATGTCTCACTCGAAGATAATAGGTACGTACGTCTCCAAATGTGTACACATTCCTATTCCTTGTCTTTTGTAGTATATATAGCTTAAAGCGATGCTAAGACCACAATCTCTTTCTCTCTAAACCTGCCTATATTTGCAACCATTATCATCCACAAAATCCCGATTTACTAAGCATCTGGAATGTATTGCGTGTTGTTTTACCTTACGGTATCATTACTGTGGCATTTTAAAACTGCTTAGTGATGAATAGACCTCGAGCTACAACGCGATCGGTTTGAATGATAATGTTAGGATATCAGACACCTTTTGAAGTTGTTAATCATCCCATTTTCCATTGTAGTGCTAGCACGTACTAAATTAAACCATTCCCTTATGATGGCACTACCGTGTGCTTCTATACTTAAGCATAACTGCATCAAAAGTAAAGAAATTTATGTAATTACTTCACCGCTAGTGTAATAATTCCCACTGGGAGCTTAACGATTGCGGTGATTACGTATCACCCAATTACGTTATGGCTCTTGCTACCCTCGAGTAGAGGCAGGCCCTCTCAGGCCTACAGTAAATATCAATATCTCATGTTTCCGATTCTGGGAGATATACGAACTGTTAATAATAACGTTTATGTTATTTCTTTGATAAAAGGAAACCTAATGCAAAAATAATTTTACAAAATATGTGTAGTGACTCGAAGTGCACTATTAAATCTAAACCACAGGCTTAATAATGCTTTACGTCAGTATGAGTATATACATTTGAGAATTTCTCTTACTGGAGTTTTCTGATGAATGATAATAGTAGTTGGGATTTACTCTATAGCAGACATACTTAGCCATGCTTTCGATGATGATGTATATGTTTTAAAACAGTTGGATCGATGATAAACATTTGACAAAATGGCGAACACATCAAACTGGAACATTACAAGTATGGCAGGTTTAAATTGTACATAGGATTTAGGTCGCCTTCTAGCTTCGAACTACATTTAGAGGGAATTTCCCTTTAGTTCAGTGGTAGAGCGTCCGACTAGGAACGAGGGTTCGATCCCCGGTGAATGCACACTATTCTCTTTCCTGTTACAAATGGTGTTCGTGGCCCTCCCTGTGGTGACAGGGAGTTAGAATCTGGGTTGTGGTGTTCGAGGGCAAACACATTTAAAAAGAGGGGAGTAGTGTGGCAGGTTTTAATTTTACATAGGATTTAGGTCGCCTTCTAGCTTCGAACTAGAGGGAATTTTCCTTAAGCTCAGTGGTAGAGCGTCCGACTAGGAGCCTGGAGATCGAGGGTTTGATCCCCGGTGGAAGCACACTATTCTCTTTCCTGTTACACAAGTGTCATTTTGATCCCGATAACTACTCGTGTTGGTCTTACATTGATGTACTGCATGAAATATATATAAAAAATAAAACTCATATCTTATAGAAATCTTCACAACTTGCGGCCAAATGTTGATATTGTATGTAGGGACCATACCGTCACATTTCACATACCGACATTACCATGAATGAAATTCTAGTTATTTGAAATATGACTTAAACCTATAAACGTGGTTTCGCTATTATTTTTAATTTTGTATTTTTATTGATGTGTGTGTGTGTGAGTGTATGTGTGTATGCGTTTTGTTAATACACAGAAAATGCTTAAGGTTGATTTATTGAACAGATTGTTATTTTAAAAACTCAACATTACCATCCAATTCAGCCTCCATTCATTTCGGAAAAAGATCGTTATACAGGAAATAAAAAATCTTTGCCTGTGCGTGGAACAAAACCAGTCTTTAATCAAGATATCGTCAACTCAATAGTTTTTTAAAGAAAACATAAAAGCATTTCTTAAAACAGTTATATACAAAGTGTACTCGTAAAATCTGTAGGATTTCACTGTGTATATTTGAAGTGGTTCTATTCTTCCGCACCCATTGGTGTGCTTGGATTTTCTTGATACCGATTCGGTTTCAGCTAAACAAATTTGTTGTCGCAGGCCGTTGTCGCTTTAGAATAACGGTCCTATACTATACTGATTTTTGTTACATAGACAGTTTTGCAAAAGTACGAAATATGTTTTAATGTGGTGGCTGATTATGGCCATCTCGTGTTGTCGTATTGTCGCCTTGTGGTGGTTTGAAAACGCGACAAGACGATATTTTATCTTTAAATCTCGGGTTGTCGTAGCTTGTGACCGAGACAAGACGCATAATAATAATAATAATATACAACATTTGATATAGTGCCCTATCTAGCTAAAATAAGCCACTCAAAAGCGCTTTACAGTACATAGTTATACAATAAGCATATACATTAAGCAATACAATATTAAGGATTTCGCGGGAGCTGCCTTATCAGGCGCTTACTACTAGCCCTATGCCACCTGGCTAATATCTCCATATGTGTGTATGCATACGTGTGTGCTGGAGATGTAACGTGTTATGTTTGTAGTGGGACCGTGCTTCCAACGGCATCTTTTTAAGTGCCACCTCACTTGAATGCTACAGCACAGATACCGCAACATCCACCCCAGACCAATTTATATTGCACCTGGGTTGTTGGGGTTTTGTGGGCAGGAGAAAAACACTTTCTCTAATATCCATGTTTACGCCGACGGGGACAGAACGACAACACGACAACACGAGATGGCCGTTATCAGCCACACCATACTTTAAGCCGTCCCTTTTGTACATCAGTTCTCCAATTTAGATAGATCTAAAAGTAGTCGTTTGAAAAACAAAACAAAAAGTAAAAACAATATTTCTGAAAAAAGTGATGATCAGTATTCCGGTCACTTTATGGGTTTTTCGACCTACAGTACAAACATTTTAAAAAATGTTTGATTTTGAAGGCAAACATTATGCATAGATATTCGCTTCAATGTTGCTTTGTCATGACAGTAGAATAGCAGTATCAATGTATCTTCGTGTTACGTCTGCACATAAGTTGATTAGTTGATACGTTTTTGTTGCGTCCGTACAGTGTGATGGATCTGTGTATGTCAAGACTTCACAGTACGGAGTATCAAGCTCTTTTTGTGGAGCGTTAAATGAGAAACGTCGTCTCTGTTTCGTTGTGTTCGCGTCAGTTAAGTATCAAAATCAATGGTGGTTCTAAGACACAAAAGTCTGCCGAGTTTTCTCTCGGTCGTTTTGATTGTTTCGATTTGAGCCGTGTGTTAAGGTTTGCGTCTGGGCTTTGTTAAAATCTTTGTGTGTCACGGTAGTGCTTTGTTCAAAATTTGTAGATCGCTCGACTATTATCACTGCCGTACATTTTATTCTTATTCGCTTATTTTGTGTTGCGACTGTAAATTCAAGGACATTGAGAAGCTCTCTTTGTGTCAAAGCTTTATGTTTGTCGTTTAGTGATCCATCAAAACAACATGACGCTGCAAACGTACTGTTTTAATCAGTGGTTCGTTATCACCACTTGTTATATTTTGAATTTTATTTTTAATTCAATTAAAAAGCAGAAGAAAGTAACCTTACGCTCGAAATGGCATGTCTCTAATTATTTCAAAATTTCAAAACCTGATAAACATGGAACGACGCATGCAACTAATATACCGTGCTTCTATGGAGCTTATGTCAGAAAGAGAAATCAGTATAGCATACTAATTTATCTTCTGTCTCAGTTGGATCATTACAGACAGGAATGTCTTTGACAGCTGATTAGGGCTGAAAAACAGTATCATAGGTTTCTCTTTCCGACCGCCAACTGGGCACACAGCGGTCTGCTCGACAGTGTACACGATTAAACAGGTTGTGTCAGGCACGTCGACACTGTATTGTCATATATTTGACAAGTATTGTCTAGTAAGGCTTCAGTGAGAATAATATTATCTGATTCAAGAGATAATCAGCCTTTCATTTGCCAAATGGGCGAATATTGCCGAACTTATTCACTTGGGCATGGTATGAAACGACAGCATCACCGCGTGCGCCAATCATAGCTCTCAAGGGTGTGTGTTACGCGACAGCATGTATACCATTTCTCCCGACGATGCAAACAACGCATTCCTCTGATATGCTGCCAGACGCCAACAGTCCCAGATACAAGTGCCGTCTATAAAGAATGTATTGTGCTTAGGATTGTATTAGTTCATGTGCATGTGCACCTGAATGGCTGACAG
This sequence comes from Crassadoma gigantea, assembly GCA_032360845.1. Taxonomy (NCBI): domain Eukaryota; kingdom Metazoa; phylum Mollusca; class Bivalvia; order Pectinida; family Pectinidae; genus Crassadoma; species Crassadoma gigantea. The sequence goes on from JAULCA010020453.1 coordinate 11,008, forward strand.
CAATCATCCACACTTAAAGATGCAATGATTTGTTCCCTGTGGCGATGTTCTGGAATGTACGTTTATTAAAATATATTGAAAAACTAATTGCCTTTATATTTAAACAACAGGTGGAAGCCATTAAATCCTTATTTTGTGATTATTAATGCCTTCATACCGTCAGCCTCATTATAAACATAATAGGAAATGAGTTATTTAAACAAACTTGATACAAATCCATTTAATTGACATTTCTCTCACGAAAAGATTAAATTTCAGCATATTTTAATGCAGGAACCTATGCATATAATGAATTCATATACAAATAATAAACGGGAACTTAATTAATTAAAAACACGAGAACACAAACCAGATATGAAAGAAGAATTCAGCCAGAACATG